>WBNM01008597.1:0-18393 GCA_013399055.1 Ramphastos sulfuratus | reverse complement strand
AAAAAAAAAAAAAAAAAAAAAAAAAAATCATTCACATAGGTGTCAGGAAGGTCTTGCTCCATACTGAATACCACTAGAATTGCCACCTTGTTATTTTAGGTTGAAATTTTCTTTTGTGAGCAGTGCTTGTCCAGAACACGAATACTTCAAATGCATATGTACAAACTCCACTAGGGAAAAAAGTGGAGGAATAATATTAGATCAAACTTATCTTTCCCTATCATTATTCTGAATTCTTTGACTACTGAATGAATCAAAACAAACATGAAAATGTATGACTTTCACTCTCACCATCTGTTTCTGTTGTCCGTCCTTTCCCATCCACCTTCCTGAGGATAATCTATCGACATGATCCTGATCAAGTACACAGAGGGATGCTAAGGCCAGCCATAGCTATTGAAAGGCAAGGTAGAATTAAACGTTTTAGGAATACTGAAAAACAATTACTTCCCCCCCCAAATATAAACATCAGCAGATAAGAGTGTCACTGTTATCTGTAAACTGCATCCTTGTTAGCTGAAGCCTTCTCATACAACACAAGTGTTTTATTCACCAAAGAAGTCAAGCATACAGTAAAATTTACTGAACCTTTGGGAACTATCTGGTTTCTTTCAGGTACATCATATTGTGATCATAAAAACAGTAATTAGCACATAAGATGGATATACTGAAGAAAGATTAGTGCCCATTATAGAGAAATACGACAAATACAGACTTGCACTTCCAAACTGCAGGCTTTGTGAGGGAAGATATTTATGGACATGGACTAATAAAAACAACTTCCAAACACCAAATCTTTAGCTCAGTGAGATGGATTTCCCTGTGCTCTCTCTGCTGTCCAAGGCATTCAGGATTACCTTGGAAAGAGTTCTGAGGAACTTCCTTCAGAGTATCATTCAGAGGAAACTTTTCTTTCTTCCTGTCAATGACTGCATACGGAGTGTGCATGCAGCCCAGATAGCCAACCGAGTGCTGGGCTGCAGCAAGAGAAGCGTGGCCAGCAGGGCAAGAGAGGTGATTCTCCTCCTTTGCTCTCATCAGACCCTACCTGGAGTGCCGTGTGCAGTTCTGGAGCCCCCAGCACAGGAAGGACATGGAACTGTTGGAGCGGGTCCAGAGGAGGGCCACAAAGATGCTCAGAGGGCTGGAGCAGCTCTGCTGTGAGGAGAGGCTGAGAGAGTTGGGGCTCTGCAGCCTGGAGAAGCGAAGGCTTCCAGGATACCTTAGAGTAGCCTTCCAGTACCTGAAGGGGACCTACAGGAAGGCTGGGGAGGGACTATTTACAAGGTCTTGCAATGACAGGATGAGGGGCAATGGGTTTAAACTGGCAGAGGAAAGATTTAGACTGGATGTTAGGAGGAAGTTCTTTGCAGTGAGGGTGGTGAGACACTGGCACAGGTTGCCCAGGGAGGTTGTGGCTGCTCCCTCCCTGGAGGTCTTCAAGGCCAGGTTGGACGAGGCCTTGAGTGACCTGTACTAGTGGACACCTGGGAGGTGTCCCTGCCTATGGCAGGGGGTTGGAACTAGATGATCCTTGTGGTCCCTTCCAACCTTACTATGATTCTATGACTACAGTGAAATCCAAGAGAGATGAGCTGCATGAAGATGATTTGTCAGTAGGCCTGCAGCCCAAATTGAAATGCACCGGACAACTGCATTTCAAAATATTTTTTTGATTAAAGTTTTGATTTGAACAAAAAGGCTTTTGTTGAAAAACCTCAATTAGACTCCCGTCCAAAAACCCCACACTTCCCTGGCAGAGCTGGGTTTATTCACCAGGAGAGCTAGGTGGATGTTCAGGGCTCCTCTAAGACCTAATTAAAGCTAAACACAATGATAGTGGTGGTACTCTGAGACCATATTTTCCAAAAAAGCAGAGAATATGAGAAAGGGGATAAAAAGGACTTTTTACAATGGAAACTGTGAGTGTCCAGTGTTTGTAACCACCGCAAATCTCCTTTTCTGCATGTCACTGTTATGGTGAGGAAGCTGAAATCTACAGCCTAAGCTAGTAGGAATGTCATAACTCACAAGGATGCTTTGCATGGATTTTTATAAGCAGTCAGCTATGGTTAAGTTAGTCCCCATTTCTATAAAGTATTCAATGACATAAAGACTACAAAAAAACCACGAAGAACGCCAGCTAAATAATACAGCCTTTAGATGTAGCAGCTGATGACCTAGAAGTCAAACCACTTAAAATAATCACAGGGAGAGCTGCAAAAAGACAGGTGATCTATGGCGTGCAATTTCCCCCACAGGTGATCTTATCCACTTAGTAACAGGCAGTTTAGTAACATGTATCACAAACTAAAAGCAGAATTATCTCAAGGATAAATAACCCAAATGTGTAAGCATATAACTTACTCTTCATTATTTGGGAGGTATACAAGATGCGTGTCTAATCACAATACAGTTTTTATTCGATGTATTTCTGCCACAAAAAAAAGAAACCTTAATGTGCAGTGACACAGAGAAAGCAAGACTTACTAGGATAAACAGTGATTGCCTCGTTTAGGATGCATGTCTGTTACACCTACAGCTAGACCTGTAGTACATAACTGCATGCTGTAGAAGTTGTTTCCTGAAACAACCTGTGTAAGGCAATTTTTTTCTAAAATTTAGGAAGGGTTCCTACAGCCCACTTGCAATGAACTAACGTTAAGTTTAGTGAAGCTCTTACTCTGGTTGTTGCAGTGCACCTCACTGGTGATCTGTATTCTTCTTCCATTTTGGTCAGAGCTATGATAGTTTCAGCAATAGCATTCTTTGTCACACGGGACCACGCTTCTGACAGATGACCCTGTTAAAAAATGAAACTCAGATTTTTGCAGGAACAACTAAAACTGTAATTATAGTTGCTGCAAGTAACATGGTAGGATCACAATTTAGAACAGAAAAAGAGAAAGACAAATGAGGTGTTTTCAGATCAGACAGACTGGTAAAAACTACTTTAAATATTCAGATGACTGACTGGTGTAGTCTCTGAACAGCTACTGGAATAACTAACTTGGAATAGGTAGAATGCAATAGGATTTGAAGAACACAAGGACATGTTCCAAAAGCCCCCTGCTGGATGCAGAGTTGGAGCGCAATTGACTCTGAACAACACACAAATTACTCAGAGATCCTAGAGACATCAGTTCCGCTTGCCTAGCTCAACCTTCCTGAATACTTTCCACTTGGAAGAAATAAAGAGGACTTCAGGAAAATCAACCCAACCTCCCAGCTAAACTTCGTTCCCCTGAACACAAATACATATATATTCTTCCCCTTCCCTTCCCATATGGTTTCTGGGAAATAGCTGAATTGTTTTTCATCAAATTCTTCTGTCAAAAAGCTTGCCTGAAGCAGATACAGCTGTGGAAAATTTTATCTCAGATGGTTCCACTAATAAACAACTACAAATGTAGATTTCCAGACACTTGTTACTTTTCGATTGGAGTTCTGAGTACTCAAGGCATACAAAATCTGGCTTCTAAGTTAATAATGTAGACAACCAGATAATTATTGTTTAATACGTCAATTTCTGGTAAAAGTTACTTATTTAAAAGCTTATTTCAAAACTGTATTTCTGCTTAGCAGAATCGGAACTCACTGCTCACTTCCTACTGCTCCTAGGCCTAGACTCTACCCAGAAGACTACCCTTTTTTCCTTGAGATCAGCTCACATTTTAACACCTCAATAAAATACTAAAAGTAGCTAAGAAAGTAGTCTTAATTATCAGGAATATTTGAATATCCTCCACACATTTGAGATAGAAACTTACTGCTGCCATGTCTTTAATGAGTTTAATAATGATTTCTGAGATCTGCGTAGGTGTTGAACCCTTCATCCACCAATGGCTTTCACCTCGTCGAATATAGCTGCAAAGGACACGTGGTAATACAGGAAATTAATCCAAGCAATTAGTTACTGTATGTCAAAATCTACCTCAAATAATGCACACTCAGCAAACTGTAGCTTCTGGTTGAATTTTGGGTTTTGTTTGTTTGGTTTTGTTTGGTGGAATTATTTTTTAAAAATCAAATTAATCAGTAACGTTGAGTCATACTGTGAACGCATTACACCATTTTTTTCCATTTATACAACGAAGACTATGAAACACAACATAACTGACTTCAAAGAATGTAATTATTTTATGGTTTTAGCTTGAGAACATACATAAATCTTTAAGCAAACCTGGAATTGAAGATCATTGGAAGTGTGACTGTAGTAACTCCTTTGCCTGCAGTAGTACCAGCCGTCCCTGTTATAGTAGTTCCTTTGGCTTTTAGCTGTACAGTGAGAGCTTTGGCAATGCATCCCAAAAACATGTCTAAGATACCTAATTTATTCCAGTCTCCTTTTTCTGTTGAGTGAATGATATCACTTATATCGGCTGGTGGAAGGGACTTCACCCCTATAATACTAGCCAGGCGACTAGGGGTTACCTCAGGCAAAACACGTCTTAGTAATGATGTTACCTGGAGGGGACGAAAATAAAAATTAAAAAAAAAAATCAGTACATCACATTCTTAGCAAGACAGCTGGCATCTCCAAGCAAAATCATACAAAGTCCTTCTTCATCAGTTATTTCAGTAAGGATTCAATTTACTCTCTGTACTTATATCACACCTGTAAGAAATTCTGTAAGGTTTTGATTTGACTTTGAAGTGTTTATTTATATCCAATGGGACAAGGTTGAAGAGTCCAGAACCAACCCCATTCAAACAATACTTCATATAATAATATGATGCTTGGTACTGGACTTACAAACAGTGATACAGATGTGTACGCAACTCTGATTTGCTTGCATGTTACAGGCATGTTACATACATTGCCTATAATCTTTAGATTATCTTTGAATGCAATCTTTAGATGTCAGACACTCTTTGGTAGAACTGTTAGAGACACTTTAGACTCCCGAAAACAAAGTACTTGCTGTCGTGGTAGGCCTAAACAGGCCAAATTAGGCTTGTATATGTCCTGGCTTGCCCAGGCATGTTTTTCTGCTCTCCCTCCTTCTGTTTTGGGGAGAGCAACCGCGGGAAAAGGGACAAAGAACCTGGCGCCACTAAGTCTGGGGNGTATACTGACCGCAAAACCCTCTCTTCCAGTTTAAATCGAGTTCAGTTAATGTATATATTTAATAGTTATTTCCAGATCCTGTTATAACCTGTATATAGTTTCCATAACGTTGCAAAGAGCCTGTTATTATTATTAAATGGTGGTCGGGGTGGTGCAAGTTCCGAATATTTAATATTAATAAACTACATATTAATATTTTTAAAATATCGTCTCGCAGTAATCAATTACCCCCTTCTGCAGCACTTGCCTCAAGGTACTGAAAATCATTACAGTTTTCCCTCCATCCTTTAATTTTCCTTGTGATATTCTAACAGGAACTTCTGAATATGAAATCTATGCCAGTTGCTCTGCATCTAACAGGAGCTGTCTTTAAATTATGCATTTCTATTTTATCAGCTGATGGAACTAGGGTTGAAATTGGCTACGGCATGCAAGGCTTGGTCCAAATCTGGATATATGAAAGCTTAAGGAGTCTCCATATCTGATTTCTCAAGCTTTCAGTATTCTCTAAAAAAATTGTTTATATTTTAAGAAAAAAAAACAACGCCAATATTTTGCTTATCTGTAATATATCAGAATTACTAAGCAGGCATTATCTGTCTTCAGGCAAGTTGAGGTGTCACATTGTAATGGTTCAGAAAACTGGAAAAAATAGAGGATGAGACTGAAACATACAAACCCTTCTGAAATAAAAACTAAAAATCTAACCTAGAGAAGGCATACAGGCTAATAAGCTAGTTCACCAACTGTACTAAAGCAACTATTTTATATGCCTACATATTTATGATTTATTACATGCATATACATATACACAGAAAACAGATTCATTTTCAGAAAGAAAGACATATGAAAGCCCTAGATGAGAATACTAATAGTAGAGGGGAATCATCTAGTTTCATAGTACTACACTTGCAATCCGAGTGTAAGACAAAGATGCTAAAGACTCAGATCTGCTAACAGTAAACTTCTCATCTTATCTATGGAGGCTTACATGCATTATTTATATGCACAATATGACATACCCAAATAGTATTGGATTTTTAGGTCCTGTTCATTTGACAGACATTTCAACTATGCTGTACTCATTCAAGGTCTAATCTCAACCAGTGAACCCACTGCTTCATCTGTTATGCTGTAGCAGGAGAGTCATTAGTTATTTAATAATTATAGCTGCCACTGTGCCTCAAAGTTAAACATGATATTAAAAGGCAAGAATTAGCTACGGTCTCCTCAAATCACACAAATATTTACCAGCTTTTAGAGCTTTTGCAGCACATATAAAATTGGAAATAACCCTGTACCACTCTCAGACCCTTTCTCCCAAATGAAGTGACTGCTTCTTTTCATGAAGATCTCATGTCATGTCACTAGTTTGATTCCATGCTTGAAAATGTAACTGCTTTTTATACATAGTTCTTATTTGCCATGAATAAATAAACCAGCCATAAAACTTGATACATTTGAGAAATGGGAAATTAAAATCTCGGATACTTGAAAGGAGCACTTCCAGTTCGTGGAATTATATACAGTAATTATGGATGATGCTGTCCTTTATAAATAGACAAATGCTATACATGAACTTTAAGGAGTCTCTGTTCTGGAATTAATACATAGCACTGGCCTAAATTTAAATATGTCTAGTATCAAGTTCAGAATCTGAACTTCCATCTTAAAAAAGAGCTTTTTCAATCATTGCGGCAAAGAGGACGTATCTGACAAACTGAACATATGTAAGAAGACATGGATGAATCTGTTAAAATCATGAACAATTGGACTACTGTGAAGTTCAGATTCACTAAAGATGAACTGACATGCTTGTGTCAAAGACCCTCATTAGAACACAAAATGGCTTAAACTACTCTTGTGCATGCTGCTTCATTTCAGCAACAACCACCGTGCCAAGCAAAGCGACATCAGTGATGTATGATTTCAGAAAGTAATTTATCCTGCTCAGTTCAAAATCGTTCAGAATCAGGACAAGAAAGGTGAACAGTGATATTAAGTCAAAGGCCTTTCAGAATAGTTTGCTTATTTAGGTTCATGTGACTTAAGTACTAATTAAGCAATTCTGAGTTCCTGCACCTTGGCTCTACCTCTCAGAAATAAAGCATTACAAACTTAATCAAAAGCAAGTTTGTTTTAATTTCCTGTGTCTTTCACTCTCTTCAACACTGCTTGTGCTTCAACACTGTGTAACTTCATACAGTCCAGTTGTGGTGGTTCTGGAGTGTTTATGTATTTATAGATCAAACACATAAAAACTTTATCATTTTAACTCCATTCAACAAGGGGGAAAACTCCCTAAAAGCTGACTCTTAAAACTCTAAAAAGAGATTCTGTAATTTGTTTTCAAATGGATTAAATTTGTTGAAATTAAATTTCTATTTACCCTCTCCTTATGATTGCAATAACAAGATGAGTGGCTTTACTTAGTTATTCCTCACGTGGAACGTAGGGATGATGCAAGTATGATTGGGAAAACATTTTTGAAGCGAAACTACAAAAACACATTTCACAAAAAAATAAGTTCAAATCATAGAATCACAGGATACACCTAGTTGGAAGAGACCTCAAAGATCATGCAGTCTGACCTTCAATCCAGCACTGCAGGGTCAACACTAAACCATGTCCCTATGCACCAGGTCCACACACTGCTTGAACACCTCTAAGAATGGTTACTCCACCACTGCCCTGAGCAGACCATTACAACGTTTGATAATCCTTTCAGTGACAAAATACTTCCTAATATCCAGCCTAAACCTCCCCTGGCACAGCTTGGAACCATTTCCTCTAGTGTCCTGTTGCTTGTCATTAAGGAGAAGAGGCTGGACCCCTCTTCTCTCTGACTTCCATTCAGCTACCTCTACCCTCAGTCTCCCCTTCTCTACTTAACAACCCTAGCTCTCTCAGACATTCCTTGTAGGTCGTGTGTTCCAGGCTCTTCACCAGCCTTTTTGCCATTCTCTGGACATGCTCCAGCACCTCGATGTCCTTCCTACAGTGAGGGGTCCAGAGATGAACACAATACTCAAGGTGTAGCCTCACCAATCCTGAGTACACAGCGATGATCACCTCCTTGTTTCAGCTGGCCACATTGTTTCTGATATAAATCAGGATGCCACTGCCTTTCTTGGCCAGCTGGGCACACTGCTGACTCATATTCAGTCAACTGTCAACCAGTACCCCTAGGTCCCTGTGCTGGTTTTAGGCTAATTGAAATATTTTAATGAAAAAAATTAGATTATAGGCTGCGAAAAGAAAACAATGGAGACGTCTACTTCACTCATAGGCTTGCTGAGATGTATAAAAACAAGGACACAAATATAAGATAAGACAGAGTGTTTCTGTTTGTCGGAGTTAGTGTTTCCCTTCTGGGCTTCTGCTGTATAACCCAACTCATCATTCTGCTTCTAACTCACCTTGCCGATCCTCCAAACTCACCTTGCACATCAGGCAGATCCTGGGATAAGGTAGAGGGGTGGAAAGAAGGTGGAAGGGTGGTTGGAAGCCCCTCTTGGGGACCCTGATTTCTGGGAGGGGGATTGTGTTCCTGTATTACTTTTAACTTGTATATTTCTGTAAATATTGTAATATATTGTAAATATCTGCTTGTACATTGTGCTAAGCTGTGAATACAAAGCTTCATTCCTTAATGTCCAGCTGGCTGAGTCTAGTCTGGGTGAATTTGTTGTGTGTGTGGGGTAGGTAACTCCCAAACCATCACAGTCCCTCTCCAAATTGCAGACTTCCTTCTGGGAACACAAAGATAGACAAGGAGCAATTAGCATTCACCTGTCTCTGCACTCTGGGTGAAGCAGTGTGTAGCAATGAGAAAAGATCCTGGAGCAGAGTCAGCTGTTGAGCCAGATACTGCCGGCCTACATTGGAGCCACTCAGTGCCAGAACCATTGACAGCAGCTCAAAGCAATAGGCATCAGAAGAAGCATCCTCATCGTTGGGCTGTGAGTTGGCATTCTCTTTGCTGGAAATGGCATGCTCCCATTCTTCACGCACACGGGTTGCTTCCATTCTTATGGCCTGGACTATATGAGCACACACCTATTCAAACAGAACCCAAACACAGAGTAACTCTTAAAAACCTTTAGAAAGCGAAAGACTGTGTTTTAAACACCTTTGTAACTATGACTAAAATGCAAAATCTGTGCAGTTTGGCCTGTGCTTAAATTACTTTTCCATAGAAATTCAAATGAAAAACGAAACAGATTTGAAGCAAAAATCTTTAGAATTAAGATATTTACTACTGAATTTTCTCATCTTCACTCTGAAGAACTTAATTGAATTTTTTTTTTTTACTGTAGTTTTTGCCTCTTATTTTGCTTTTTACATAGAATTCAGGTTACAAAAGACCCACAAAACCAATCCACAAACAAAATGCATTTACGCAAAACCCAAGAAAGAAAAATGACTTAGTAAAGGACTTAGTCTCTTGTTTAGTTTAGTATTTAGGAAGCTTAAAAACATTTTAGAAACCATGTTTTCATTTAACAATAGCATGCTAAAAAAAAAATCATATTTAAGAGATTTTAAAGTCTGCTAAGACTGATAACAAGAAATTTGCATAACTTACTAGTCTAACAAACTTAAAAATTAATCTAATACCTCTTACAATACTGTGAAAATCTTCATGTCAGTATTTGCCTTGTGATAGGTGCAATAATGGTAACATAAAAGAAGTTCATATACTCAGAAGTACCCAAAACGAAAAGCAAAAACCATACTCGAACTACTGCTTTATCTTAAGAAAACCAAAATATAAATAAGAAAATTCCAAACTCAAACTTTTATTGATTTCAAGAAAGAATAAGAGTGTATGCACTGACTACCTTCATAAGATTATATTTTATCAAACCAAAATACTTTTTGATGACAGAAATGGGGAAAAAATGTGGAAAACTAAGAATCTAAACTCTGTCACTGAACCTGTCCTAGAAATTTGAGATGGTCTACTATTATGCTAACATGATTAAGTAGTATTTACAACTCTATCTTAAAACTTCTTTTTAAATTGAGTCTTTTGAGGTTTTTATCCTATTAAAATGGATTTTTTTCATTGATGATTTCAGCCAATTTTTTTTTCATATAAAACACATGCTATTTAAAATGTAAACCAGAATTTGACTATAAAGAACAACAGAAGAATTTAAAGTGTCTAGTAAAAGGTATTACATTCACTGAAAATTAGTATATTTATTACAACAAAACAGTATTTAAATCTTCAAAGCACTTCAGAATCAACAAACCTGCTTCTGCAAATTTGTCAGTTTGCTCCGACTGAATATGATCCCTACCATGTGCTCCTTCAGGTCTGCATCTGATGTTGCCTTCATAAAAAGCATATTTGTTGTTAGATCGAGTTTCAAGAACATTTCCTAATTACTATAGCAGTTAACATGGAATACAAGAAACCTTTTTCTACAAGACTTTTAGCATTTTCTTAGAAAGAAATAAAGTATAAGCAAGGTCAATTTAACTATGGTTAATAAATACCTCTTAGATGGATTTGCTCTCCTAAGGATGAAATAAAATAATCAAGAAGTGGAATAAGTAGCATAGAATTATCTGAGGTTCAGCCTCTTTGCTGATTGAGTTTTTGTAGAGCAGTCCACGGAATATATTTTTCCACTTATGTGTTTCAGAACAAAAGAAGCAGGAAACCCATAGTGAGGTTACCACACAGCAGGTGTGAGGAAAATACACTTTGCAAAATGAATCATTGAGTTGTGGAGCTTAGCGTCACAAAGTACTGGGTAGAACAAACCCATACATCATCTAAAAAAATAATTTTCATTGAGGTCAGTCAAATTTTGGATATTAAACATAACAGCCTATATACCTTGTCCTTAAGCTAATGAACTAATCTTTTCTGGAAGACAGGAGAATTCTTCCAGGCAAAAGTACAGGTGTTAAGTACTTATGTAAGTCTAGGCATAATGTGCACTGCCATTGCTGCAATGCTGCCATATTAAAGCACACGTGCTCCAATTATAATTTGTTAACTGAAAAAAAAAAAATTAAAGCCAAGATAATTTTAAAGAAAGTAAGCAATTGTGACATTTTACTTCTGCTTTGGTCTGAAAATTATGTAGCAGAAGTCAGAGGACAAATAGCGGAAATAATCCTGGATAATTTTCTTAGCAAAATATTATTGATAGAATACAAATAAATACATTGTGTACTTTTTCTTCTCCTTCTGGGGAAGACAACAGTGCTTTTTCTTCTTGTTCGGGGGTTGGCTCAGCATCTCCAGAGATGAGTTTTCCAAATACCTAGAAGACAGTGACAATTAGTTTGTCTCACACTTGGTCAGGCATGGAACTCTACACTAAAACATAAAGCACGTAAGTCTACGATTTGTAGCAAGTTTCACTGTATAATACATCATTAAACTCCCACCTGGGATGTAATAAGTCGGAACACTCGCAGTGTCTCAGATTCACAGTTTCTTTGTTGAGCTACACTTGCAGAAATCTGGCCTGCTATTTTAATGCTTTCACCATCTTTCCATCCAAGAATTTTCACTTGTCGAACTCTTAGTGTGTTCTCAGGACCTTTCAGTTCAATTTTGATGATATGATTGTCACCTCCAGGAAGTTCACTTGTTACCCAGCCAATGTGTCTTGAATCCAAGTCTACCTATTAGACAGGAATATAAAGACGGGAACTGACATTGCATCAAACAAAACTCACCTATCTCTGTAACAAACCCATCATGTTTCACTGGAATCTATGGTGTTTGCTATGAAAATTTTCATCCTGAGCAGTAAAACTATCACGCTGAATTATAAAAATATTAGACCTTATGAATTTATGCTTAAAAACACCCAAACAACTCAAACTTAAAGACACAGTCATTTATAGTTTGCCTTTAAAGCCTATTAGAAACAGCAGCCCATTGATTCATTTCATCCTCTAAGTAACAGTTCACACATTCAAAAAACCTATTTTAAACTAGCACTTGCTCACTACTTTTAATGAAAGAAATGCAGCCACCACAATTTAACTGAAAATACAGCACCCAGTTATCAGTGGCTCAGTTATTTCATCCCTATTCACACAAACCTCTGACAAAGAAATTGCAACTACGTGAAGTCAATATCTGATATCCTTATCAAGAGGTGCGGGACTCAATCATTTTAAAAATAGATTAACTGTATTAAATGAAATTTATGTTAAAACGTGTTTAATAAAAACCAACCTAAATAATGTTATCTGATTTAAACTCTGATATCACTATTAGAATCCAAAAGCTGATAGGGTGCAATGCCTTCAAGTCATTGCACAGAGCAACCCAACTAGGCCTTAGCCCTGAGCCAAGTCAGCCCTCTCTCATATCCACAGGTTCACTGATAATCAAGCAAATATTTATTCTCTCCCATTTCTAGGCTAATTCTCAGTGTCTGCATTGAACAGTGCTGCAGTAGACAAGACTGCCTTTTTCTTTTTAAAATACTGCAAGACAGGCTATGTATAAGTTAGGGTACAGTACGTGGGCATGTTTGAAGATAAGAAAAAGTCTGTTGGAGAATTCTCAAAAGTCTGTTCAGCAAAGAGAAAGCAAAGGTGAAATGTTAATCAAGCCCCATCTGTCTTCTGGGACTGAACTGTCCCTGGCAAATGCCTAGGCATTTGTTTGAGCAGATAAAGACACTCAGCAAGCTATCAAGCTGTAGGAATGTTCTTGCACCCAGCACCACAGCTCTGCCAGGGCTTTCATTTATTTTGCTGGACAGCCAGGCATACCAAGTCAGTCTTCTCACAAAGAAAGGATTCTTGAAGAAGGAGAAGCGTGTGTCCATCTATATTTTCTACATGATTTTGGAATTGGTTGCCCACAGAGGTAGTGAAATCACTGTTCCTGGAGGTGTTTAAAAAAAACAGTGGACATGGCACTTTGGGACATAGTTTAATGACCATGGGGGAGTTAGGTTGATGGCTGGACTCAATCTTAGAGGTCTTTTCCAACTGAAACAATTCCATGATTCTACATAGACTCAGAGAAATAAACACACAAACTTCCTATGTCTCACATTTCACTGTTTAGTGTGAGCCCACTGTATGCAAGTTTTGTTTCTTCTAACAAAAACATCTATTAGAGTTGTATATTTGCCTTAAATGTTCTCTGAGGATAAGAGACAGAGAAAAGTCAACCATCTCTCTGTTACAGTGCTTCTTCTTGAAGAATTTTACCATTGACTGTCACTAACCCAGACAATAAAGTTTTGAATCCCAAACAGTAACTGCCTACTTAAAACCTCTTTGATAGTTCATGCTGGTGTCAAAACACAAAACATCTTTCTCTGTGTGAAACACAGGCATTTATCATTTGGCCTACTGACAAAGTAGAAAAGCTTAATACCATTCTGAACTCGACTCTAGAGCAAAGTCTTCAGCTACCTGATGATAAGAACTAAAATGGCTGGGCAAAATACATGCTATAAATGTACATTAGACCACATAACTAGAAAAAAATGTGTTGAGGGTGAATTACTTATTTTTTACTTTCTCATGGCATTCTGCTTCCACTAACTTCAAAGCTTCTTTTGTGTAATGGAAAATGATTCCCTGAAGAAGGTAAAGGGCAATGACTGTGCAAGGCCAAGAACCTAGGCATCAAGAGTATGTAATAACACATAGTGACCTGTACTAGTGGGAGGTGTCCCTGCCTATGGCAGGAGGTTGGAACTAGACGATCCTTGAGGTTCCTTCCAACCTTACCATTCTATGATACCAGTTAATACAATCGCTTTGAGTACACTCATACACAAGTACCTGAAATCAAACAACCAATGCAAGGTAAACAGTCTTTTTTGGAAGCTTTCTATATAATCACTTATCCTTTCAGCTGTAGTAATTAAAAAAAAAAAATTCTAACGAGCCTGCTTACTATTCAGTATATATAACTGATTGCTGTCATTAACAATAACAGTATTATGTTACTTTGATGCTTGATATTTATAAATAATTTATCTACCATAAGGAACAGAAACTATTTGCCTAGGAAGCCTCTGCTATATGCAGCCAAAAAATGACCATGATTTTTCAATGTCAATTGCTAAAATGTTTACCTGCTTTATTCTGCAGAGATCTTCTACTGCCTTGCCAGTTAGGAAGGTCATTGAAGTCACTTTGTTCTGCAACGGACAAGCAAAGTAAGAATGAAACACTTCCTCTGACGACCATTTTGAGTATTTCTTCCACATTAAGAGAGTATGTACATAAGAGACAAGATTACACTCTAAAAAAAAAATTAAGTATGATCAAAATCAAAGTATTCCAAAGCACAGCTCCTAATAACATGAAAAGATTACCCCTTGGATTAAAAGCTGTAGTGGAAATAAAGGTGTATTTGTAATATTGTACAGATCAATAAAGATTAACAGATTAAATCTAGAAAGTAGTTCAGATTTTATTTGAATACTTCTACAGAAATTGTGACCAAGAAAAGTAGCTTATGAAATAACCGAGTGCTTGAAAATGCATCTGAAATTGTACAAGTCACTGAAAATTTTTTTCCAAGTTACAGGGTAATTTGATTGGATTGATAAAGTCTGGTACCGCTTTCAAATCCACAGAAATTACAAACTTTACTTTGAAGTATGAGTGTCTGAATTAGAATTACAAGCTGAACTGGACAAAGAAAATCGTGGTTCTTGATTGATAAAAATACACAACTCTGCCTATGCACCTTCAGTGAGACACATGTAATTTAATCTTCCTCTTACCCCAAGGTCTCTGGAATTGTCTACATGAACACACACGTAACGTGCATTGATTCCTTTCACACAGTTAATTGTGATATTTTTGGTTTTGTTTTTATCTTCATCTCCTGATTCCCAGAACGTTTCTGTAGACCCATCTGTTAAACTACCAATCATGGCAGGTCGGCTTGATGTTTTAATGTCAACAATGCTGGTTAAGTCTTTTAGACAAACCACTATGCACAGCTCCTGTGAAAGCAAAAGAAATCATTGAAAATAACTAAAAGTAAGCCCAAATACATGCGTTATTTATAATTTTTAAAACCATGCAGACACTTTGGTTCTGAAGAATATGCTCTGAACTAAAGGAAGAATTTGCCATTTATCATTTCAAATTATTTAGCCCTTTAAACCAAAGGAAATAATAATAGCTAACAGCTGAATATATTAGCAAATGCCTAAATGTATTAGTATTAATACATGGAAGAAAATGCTTTGAAGATATTCATATGGAGTATTAATTGATTGATTAGAAGTACACAGTACTTAATTAACTCAATGAACCCACTGAATTAACTAAATCACCTAAGAAAGATTCCTAAACAATTTACTTGCAAACAAGTACTGCTTCAAAATTTAGGTTTGAGTGATCTATAGGCTAAGAGTCAATATTTGAACCTCTAAAGCTCTAAAGATCCTGAATATCAGCAACAAGATCCCAGTCTGAGCTACATTCAAGCAAATATGACATTGCAATAAGGAAGGTTTTAACCAAACAGGATGATCACAGGAAGTGCAGGCTGTTCACAACTGATCTCCGCTTCTGAGAAGCACTAATACTTGCCTGATTCATAATGTCAAAACCAGACTGAATGCTGATACTAAAACTCTCTTCACTGTCTCCATCATCAGATTTAGACAAAATATTGTTAATGTGATGAAAGACATTGCTCTGGTGCAGGAACTGGTGATCAGATTGTTTGAATTTGAGACTCCAGCATCTAAAAAACACATTAAGAGACTTTGAAATTTTGAATACTGTTTAAAAGGCATACCCTACCAGTGGAACTAGTAAACTACATTTTGTCTTCACAAAATACATTTTATAAAACTTTCACTTCCAATTTATGCAGGATCTTAATTGTTTCCACGCATCATTTTGAGGAAGGCAGGAGTACGCTTAAAAAAACCCACAGTAATTAGAATCATTATTCACTTTGGATCTCTGAGATAGATATACAGGAAAAAATTCAAACAGTTTAAGGATATTATTCAGATGAGAGATCTCTGAGCAACAGGTATTATGCTACCATGCACATACAGACAGATATTACCACATTTACTCAAGAATGTGGTTTTCTTCATAGTGGATATAGTACAGAATTTAAGAGCAATTGAATATACATTTTTCTCTACAAAGCCTTCTACACTATTGTTTAGATGTATAAATGCATATCTATATCTTTTACATATCTTTCCCATGCACAGGCACAAGGTTGCAAATTTCACACAGGCACAAGGTTGCAGATTTCTTATCTACATTGTGAAATGTTTTCATCTATGATGTTACAATGTTCCACCCTTTAAGCATTTTGTTAATTTGTGCTTACCTTAAGGCCATTTGCTGTAATGCACTACCGCTGGGAAGAGACATCATAAGATCAGAGATCGTCTGGAGAAGGCGATGAAAAGTGTGGGGTAATGGGTGAGCTGCTTCACCAGCAATCACTATATCTGACAGAGGATGTTCACATACTCTTGTGTCTTTTTCCTACAACGCAAAACAATTGGTATGTTGTTAGTCTTTCAGAGAAAAAAGGTTAAATAAATAGAAATAAACCCATTTCTGATCCTTATGAATAAGTGCAGCAATCCCATAAAAGCATGGACTTCAAAGGAGTTCCTGTCAGAGGAATTTTTACAACGAGTTATGCATGCACACCCAAGGAGGAATTGGAGAATTATGCTGTATAGTACCACATACAACTTATGATTTGAAGATGTGACACATCTTATGTTTGAAAACAAACGTAAAAGCATAGAAAAACATCCAGCTGTTAACAACTTCTTTAAACAGCAAAACTCAGTAACTCAGTCATAACAAACTTATTAATGAAGTTAGTCTCTGCTGTATTTAATTAGAATGGTGAAAACAACCATTCTTAGTTAAGGTGTGCTGGTATCAGAATGGCTGTGCATTGGAAGCCAAGTTTGAAAGTAGTAGCAGAGGATTGAAGAGGGAAAGAGCCAGCAAAGTGTGTTAAAAGGAGAAGTAGAAGAGAAAGAGAAGGAGGTTCTGAGGACATCCCATTTCAGAAGGCAGTCAGGGAAGGATTAATCTATGAAGGATACAAACTGTATCCTCTGTTCTTTTTTCTAAAAGAGCATCTGGCCCAGCTAGAATCATGGAGCCCAGCTGCATGCCTCCAACATCCTAACATCCAAAGTCAGATTCAATCTTAATTATTTTAAGCCCAGTAGAACTGACACTGTATACTCTTGCAAGTATACTTCCCATGGACGACTACTCAAAGACTGCCTAGAAATGTTATGGTTATTATTTGAAATGAATGTAAGTACAGGCCTGCCTAGACAAGAATCCTCAAACCAGATATTTCTCTGTATTTTCCTGGAGTGCATAATGTGCTAAGATGTACTCAACATATGAAAGAGGAAGCAGAGAACTGAACTCTACGCTAAATACAACAAATTATTCAGCAATAGATCTGTTACATTGCATATGCATATTTACATGGGGGTTTTTATNTACAAAACCCATAGCGACCCCCTTAGAATTTTCCCCCAACCCAGAACTTAATCTATACTCCCCAGTGCTTCAATCCTCCCCCCTCTCATGCCTCTGTCATCCACAGGCCTAAATACAGCCTCTGGAGGCCCCAAAACAGTTCCTTACATGTTTGTCCCAATAAAAGCAGCTCCAGCCAGACAGTGCTGGAGGGGGAGGAAAGGAGAGCGAGCTGGCCTGGCTGTGAGTTTATGAAGAGATACCAGAATTATGGGATTGAACAACAACCTTCTATTCCCTAGAGGGTTTTAACCCTATAGATCCCAACCTGGGACATCATATGATCAGACAACTGAAAGAAAAGAAGTTGTGATTTGCATATATATCACCCAAGTGATATTTAGAAGTTAGCAGAAAGCTGTTCTCATTTTTTTGTATGACATAAAATTATTCACCCTAGCAAAGTGACCAAGGGGGATTTAACTCCCCTCTTCATTATATCAAAAGAGAAGCATTCTCACCAGAGCAGAAGTACCAAGTTCTAACATTCCTTTCTAATATAAATTATTATTCAGTCAGTAGTTATCCAAATTACTTTTATACAGCAAAGGTTCTTATTTTGGAGATTAATCAGGTGAAGAACGAGTAGGATCACATTTCCATCACTAAAACAGTGCTTTTGATGAAGCAGTCAAAATTATTACAAGGAGCCAAGCACAGAAACAATATTCAGAATACAATACACAGAACTACTGTATACGCATTGAAGCTTCTTCACAAGATTTTGGCACACTGGAAAATAAATAAAATTATAAATCTGCATGTTGATACAGGAACAGAGTTATGATGTAATTGGC
>WBNM01008595.1:73647-136295 GCA_013399055.1 Ramphastos sulfuratus | reverse complement strand
GTTGGAAATACGTATTTCCAACATTACATATACAAAACTGGAACAGGCTGACTGGGGACAACTGAGCTTAAGGTGTCACAAAAAGCATCCTGCTGCTCTTGGATACCTCACAAATTTACACCCCAAAAGTACACCGTGGTGCTAAGACTAAAACTGTATGTGAGGCACTCCTGTAAGTGCGATTATAATCCCAAGCAAATAAAACACGTCAGGGTATAGCAAAATAATGCCCGTATTTAATAAAGTTTAACATTTTTATATATGACTAGCAAGCTGCTCTGTACAGGCATGCAGGCCTGGATGAAAAATGAGCTCTTCTATTTACCTTTAAATACAAGCAGACTAACAACTTGAAGTGCGTAAATTAAAAACATGACTCAAATTTTGCCAAGCATGCAGCATTAAAAACTTGACTATGGCAAACTCAAAACCTAACTATACAGGAATCTCCTTAAATGAGCAAAATAGATCCTAAGTCCTGTCAATAAAAAGCCTTCCTTAATAGCAAATATTCATATATCTAGACTTGAGGGTTTTTTTCCCTATTTCCTGTAAAGTTTGTTTTCCCTTTCTAACCAAATTCCCTTTTTCTCTGCTGGAACCCCTTGTAATGATAACAGAGTATGGGCATACCTCATTAGCCTCCCTGCAGTTTACAAGACAGGATTTATGCTCAGTGTAGTGAACACAAAGACACATGATCACTAAGTGGCTAAAATCACTATCAAGATTTGAATCTGAGAAATTTTCCACCCAAGAACTGCAAATGCTATTGGCACAGAAAGATATGAAAAGCAGTATTAACTGCAGCAAACGTTACCCAATGCCTGCCTTTCTGTGAGGAGCATACCAGTAACTCACCTTTTGTGAAGGTTAATTTCAGGCAACCTTTGGCAGTTATCTGGTATAAGGTATGTCGCAAATTCAATCCATTAAGTAATAACTAAATTTTCATGGGACCTGGCTGAAGTCAAATGTTGTTATTCCAGGTTCACTGCCTCTAGTCTCCCTGAAGACCATTTAGACAAACAGCTGGAAGAGCTGACTACAAAGGTTCCCACTCACAGGGAATCACTCTAGGAAAGCAGGTAAAGGATTCTAAGCAGGCAAGAAGTTATCAAGGATTTGTCCCATTGCTCCCTCAAGGACAGAAATTCACTGAGACAGAGAGCAAGAGCATGAATAGGTTTGTGTTTCAGCTAGAACTCAAACATTAAAAGGAACTGTCTCGAAAGAGCTGTCCTGAACTAGTTGCTGGGCATGTTCTGCACTTGGCTTCTTGGCTGTTATCTAAATAGCAGGGCCTTCCTTCTCCTTCCATATTGGAGCACCTTACTAAAACAAAACCTTTGAAAAGCCAATAGAAACAATGCCAGAGACAAACATCTGAGTTTCCAGTACTGTCGCTGCACCACATCGATGAAAATACTCTTCCTAACAGAAAGTAGGGGGTGGTGCAATACTGCAAACGCCAGCTTTGTATCTTCCAGCAAAGTGGGCACTGCCTCCCAGACAACGTTCAAGGGAATAACAGGGACAGCTCCTGACAAAGTGACACAGAAAGAGAGTGAAGCACACAAAGGAAGGGAACTTTTCATCTATACTGTAGGTGCATGTAGAGGTGAGCACACAGACAAGTGTGCAGTTAAGATCATATAGGATTGTAGTCATGCATTCACATGTAAAAGCTGGCTCTGAAATTAATCTGAATTTCTCTTTCCCAGAATAGCATGTACAAAAAAAGAGGCTTTATCTTCTAGTAGCCTGGCTGGTTTAGCAAGAGATCCTGACTCTGACACTGACCTACCGTCTGAATTAGTCATGGTTACACTCCCACAAATTTAAACCCCCCCATCTGTGAAGGAGTCTTGTCACCAGTTTTACAGTGAGACTGAATCAATTAATGCTTTCTAAAAGCTTTGATGGAAGGAGCAGAATATTAACACTTGCAGTTGAGTGATGCAAGCTAAAAATACCTTCAGTAATGTAACAAATGGATTTTGAAACCACTATCAAAGGGCTGAACCACCAAGACTAGATCAGCAGTGGCACAGCTAACCCAGTCTCTTACAATTTTGGATGGTCAAGTGAAAAAGCACAACTCGATTCTCACCTCTCAGGAAAAGAGCATCCCACAGACATCACAAAGACAGAAGAGGCCATTAAATAGCTACGGTAAATAAAGTGTGATAAGGACAAAAAGAGGAAGACAACCAAAATATCAAGCACTGATAGAAAAGGGGTGAAGGCTTAGCCAGATGCCCAGAAAAATGCATATACATGTTTCTCTGTTAAAGGACTGCTGCAACAATACATGACAACTACAGAGAATAAAATAAACCCCATGATTTGGAAAGACAGGTGGTAATTTCTTGATAACCACTCAAGAGTAAACCTAAGTTATTTCTGTTACAGCTGGGGAAAAAAAATCACACAAGGAAATGTAAAATGCATATGGTATGGTATATCAGAAAGTTCTGAAAATACTCAGTGGGATCAGGACTTGCCTGGATGCAAAGAACATTTGAAATTAACTCCAAATATGTTTCAAACAACAAAATGAAGTGGCTCTTCTAAAGAGAACCAATTATGTATCCAACTGGCAGTTACATAAATGCCTTTACAGTCAAATTGATTTGAGAAGTATTACAGGGAGTTTACAACTAATTTCTATTTTAAGGACTTTCTATACTAGCAGAGTGATAAATAAGAGTGAGATGCAGTGTCATGGGAAGTGCTTTACTGGTCAAGCTGAGAAGACTGTATACAGTTTTTCAGCGAACCTGATTACAATTCTCATCTAGGTCATCTTGTAGTTAGAAAACTAAAGTGCAAGTGCCTACAAACCAGCATAGAAATCTAAGTGTAAAAATGGGTGATTTGGACTACAACAGAGAGGAAAAAAACCCTAGCATTTCTGAGCTTAAGAGGGTGAGAATTATCATAGGTGTATCACAATTTCTAAGTGTGACCTATGCAGGGATGACAAGTCAGGCTGCAGAGAGAGGGGAGTAGCTCTGTGTACAAGGAATTGCATGGATATTTCTTGGAAGAGAAATAAAACACTTAACACAGACCCACGGATATAGAGGCAGTGAAGAATAATAGTGGGAGTGACTTCTGGATAAGAGCAACAGAAGTGGGGAAAGAATATGAAGGCAGTAAGATTGGTGCAAATTTTAGTTCAGTGACAGCTGCGTTGATGAAGTGTCCAGAGAACATAGAATCTTCTGTATTCTAATCTAAACAACATTTGACATAGTCCTGTCAAGGACTAGAAATTGTGTCTGAACCCCTGAGAAATGATTACCACATAAATAATTTCAGCTTCATTGAAGGAGAGAAACACATGAAGAAGCTGTACTCTCTGGGATACTGAACTTCAAGAAGCAGTTTTTTTTTAAACAAGGAAGTAACTCAGAAACTCCCTGCTTGAAGCAAGGAAATTAAAATCCATAGAATCAGCATGGAGGCTTAAGAATGTGAAAGAGTAAAAGAAGATTTGCATTCCCAAGGCTAAAAATGGGAAGCACAAGCAAGAAATAAATGGGGTGGCTAAGCAGGAAGACACAAGACGAAAAAAAAAAAAAAAAAAGGAAAAAAAGTCCTAAATTTAAAAGGATGGCAAATACAAGATAAAAGTTAAAAATGGCTTCTAAGTATTCTGAAGAAATATACCTAAATGGTAACACACATTAAATGGCCAAGACAAGCTTATGTTAAATAAGTAAAAATAGGCTGTGGGAGAGTCACTGGATTCTGAAAACAACCTTGCTCTGAAAGGTATAAAAGAGAGACAAAGTAATTCCAGAAGTGGCTGCTCATTTGGGGTGATCTTTATTTGCTATACCAAAGTAGATTATATTCACAGTCAAGACTTATTATGTGTTGTAGGGCCAAGGGAAAAGGGAAAAAAAACCACCAAAGCCACTAGTTTGAATGCTAGACTATGACAGGTAAAATACTTGTTATGGGGAATCATCTTTATTACAAAAATCTAATACCATTGGTACACCAGAGATCGTTTCAAGGCCATGTTCAATACAAGGGTCTGTCAATCCCGGTTGTGCTGCAGAGAGTTCAAATAAAGTTCCTGAAATAAATCCCAAATGCTTCACAAATCTCCCAGTTTTCAAAAGCTGAAGCATCAGGAATTGCACAAAACCCACTAAGGATATACTAGAGTGGTGTGGGAGGCGATGAAGGTGAGGTATTAGGTGTTTTTTCCCATTGAAGCATGAGAGAACAACCCTACAGTACAGACCTCGAAGCCCCTTCCAACTGGAGAGACCTAATTTAGTAAAATGTAAACTCGAGGTTCTGACCATCTCTAGTCATCTGAGGCCAACTTTAAGGCAAACTGACCTGCTCACAAGAGGATATGATCAGCTTTTATATTACAGTTAAATAATATCTGTATTTATCTGAAATAGTAAACATCTCTGCTTTAGAGCGAAGTCTGTGTAAATACACATTTGAAATTCCTGTAGGAAAGGCACTTTTTGATAGTTTCTGATTCAAAATGGAGAGATTTTGTGTAATCATTGCTAGATGACCAGACCATGGTAAGAGAATAGTGCCTCCCTGGCATCGCTTCCCATCTGAGATGAGCAAAGAGCCTGAACCCTCTTCTTCTTTGCAAAGATTTCTACATCTTTGTGACTTTCCACACACGTTTGTGTAACTCACTCATTTTAAATTGGGACATATTAGAAATCTACACAGGAATTGGCAACACACATCCTTTCTGTAACCACAACAAGTGCTGTAGGCTCCTCCACAGCTGTCCCACTGGCATCCCTTTAGATTCTGAGTTCAGTTCAAAGCCTTCATTACCTATGAATCCCTTGCAAATTGAGGTCAATATACTCTAGTGGTCAGTGTGCGCCTTGGTGTTTTACCTCCAGCTGAGGTCAACTGATATTGAGTTGACCTTAAACATTTTCCTTTGGGTCACAGAATTTGGTATGGATGGGACTCTGCTCTGAAGTATTTTCCCACTTCAGTCCAACAAAGCTGGAAAGTATTATGTTTCAAGCCATAGGGTAAAAATCTAGTTCATCAGCTTCTCTGAGAAACTTGACTTCAAGTGACCAAGAATGAAGGCTGCCTTTTCTTTTGTCAGTTGGAGATTATTTCAGCCATGCTATAGCAGCAACACTTTGATGAGGCTTCTCATATCATACTTTCAGTAATTAAGTACTCCTAAAGCTTAGTTACACTGCATAACTTAAAGGTAGGTTGCTATCAGAAGTGACGGCAAATGCTGGTCAGTAGAAACATGCATTGGGCCCTTAGGTGCCAATCATTTTTTTCAGACTTTATCTTTCTCCATATAATAGTAGTAAGTCTTCACATACCTATTTATGTACTTACTTGTGCTTGAGTAGGGATGCCAGGACTTGTCAGAGGATTCCTCACTCAAGGACTAAACAGAACTGCAACTTTCTGAAGATTTTTTTAGACTTTTACACATCTGTGCTTGTATTATATTTACATAGCTTCCTTATAAAACTGTCTCTATATAAATGCATTTTTTGTCTCTCATCTCCTTCAGCTAAAATAAGACTGATATTTTGGCTGTTTGTCTCAGAGAGTTGAGTTCTAGTTAACACAACAAACAGATTAAAATTTGTGGGCTTTTTAGAAGTGGTCAGAATTAAACAACTTCCAGAAAATAAGCAGGAAAATGTTTACAGTTCAGTTTAGGAAAGATAGTTGCAAAACTGTAAAAGAAGAAATGTGACTTTATGCAGGAAGAATTTACGATATTGACCACTGAACTCCTCTTTTGCCATTTATCTTGGTAAACCTGTGAGATTTCTTGGAAGATAGTTAGTCAAATGAGGAGCTGAGATGAATCAGTGGATATAATTTATTTAGACTTTAAAAAGGCTTTTGATGATAAAGTCCTTAGCAAGAGGCTATTAAGGAAAGTTAGTAACCATATGGTGAAAGATAAAGTCCTGGTATGGATTAAAAAGTGGTTAAGAGATAAGATAAAAAGTCTGAAAATAAATGGATAATTCTCCCTGGAAAGAGGTTAATAGCAAGGTCCCTCTCCATTACTGTGACTAGCAATCGATATCTTGGTTCACCTGCTTTTACAGATCAATAATAGTAAGATACAGAGTTTGCAGATAAAAATATTCAGATTAATGATATTACTGAAGAAAACAGAATGAGGGCTGAAGTTAAAAAGCATCTGGGCAACTTGAAGGTAGATGAATTTTTACAAAAGTAATAAATGCAAAGCAATGCCTGTTGGAAGGAAGGGTTCAGATTATGTTTAGATGCTAGTATGTTCCAAATCACAGAATCGCCTAGCTGGAAAAGACCTTAAGATCACTGAGTCCAAACATAATCTATCATCTACCTGCTCACAACTGTTAGGTATGTCTCTAAGCGTCTCATGCAAACATCTTTTAACACCTTCAGGAACAGTGGGCAGCCTGTCCCAGTGCCTGATGACCCTTTTGGTGAAACGTTTCCTACTATCATATCTAAACCTCTCCTTGTGCAACTTGAGGCCATTTCCTCTCATTCAATCCCTTGCTCCCTTGAAGAAAAGGCTGACATCCACCTCACTAAAAACTCCTTTCCAAGTAAGTTGTGAAGAGCAATGAGGTCCCCCTTCAGTCTCCTTTTCTCCAGGGGCTGAACAACCCCAGCTCCCTCAGCTGCTTCTCACAGGATTTGTGTTTGAGACACCTCATTGCCCTTTTCTGGACATGCTCCAGCATCTCACTGGCCTTGTAGTGAGGGGCCCAAAATTTAACATGGTACTAGAGGTGCGGCCTCAGCAGTGCCAAGTACAGCAGCAAAGATCACTTCCCCAGTGACCTGCAATATCTGTAGACAGCTTATTGAAGGCAACTGCTAATGTGAATTTTAAGGAAGGGACACCAAATGGATATAGTAGTTCCGTTGTGTGATGCTCCCTGAAACAAAGCAGCTTATGGCACTGAGTAACTTCAAACAAGGAGAGCCCTTTAAGGTCTGTAGGAAACAACTTTGCATGGACCACCTGAGCGCATGTCATCAAAAGTTTTTTGGATTGTTGGGATTGATTAGAAAACGTGGATACATCAAGACAGAAATATGGTGACATAGCAGGACTGGTGAACTTCAGTGAGAAATGTTTCCAAAGGACTGAATGGAATGCAGAGTTAAAAAGGGATTTATTTTTGTCAGGTATGTGAGTGTAGGGAGCCATACTCAAGTTTCTGTTCTTTTCACTCCAGAGCAGGGATATGAATTTGTGTGTGCTTCAACTCATGCACTGATTATTACTGACCTTCTGGGTTTTGCTGTGCCGATAAATACATGCATCTTTTGTAGCTGAATACTTGAAACTATACACATTTTTGTAAAGATGAGAAAAAACACTAACTGCATAGCTCTCATCCTTCTGGGTATCATCTGTCCTTATAGACTGGGCAGGGGGAAGAAAACTTCCCCCTAGCCACCAATATAGCATTGTACAGCTTGATGCATTAAATCAGTTTGCATTTCCCCTAAACATTCAATTTTTCCCTGAAAATTCCACACAGTAAAAGGTCACTGCTGCAACAGTTACCTATAGAGGTAATAGTAGTTAACGCATAGTAGTTATCTGCCGCAGTTTTCTAGTTGTTGCCAGTTTCAGGCTGGTACTTTCTGTATTTTTAATGCTTTTGAATTAACATGGTTATAGCAGCTGTTTTGGAGTAGGAAAGGCAGGGGTCTGGATATGCGTAAGACTACAATTGTTTCTTGATCCCTCATGCAGAACCTGGGCAAACTGGGTTTGTGCAGAAGACTTTAAAGGTTTGGTAGGACACAAAGAATCCTATATTCAGGCTGTTAATTTGAAAGAAGTGCATAAATAGTTTGCAATTGCTACACGTGTTGGTGGATGGTAATATTAACCACAAAGTGTGCACACACTAGAAGATAATTCAAGATGCAGATTTAAACAATCTAAATATATATATATACATACACACACCTTAAAATTTAATATCTGATGACACCAAGGGACATATCTAGTGTCAGCAGATGCCAAAGTATTCCACAAAGGGTTAAAGTAGGTGTTCTAGTTGTCTACTCTTCATGCAAACACCTAATTTTTTGTGACCCATCTCTTCTAAAGGAGAGCGCTGACTGAGCTGACCCAAAAGGCTAACTGATTTCTGCGATTGTCAGTCACAGAATCTGACTTCAAAAGGCATTAGAAGACTGAGCTTGCTGAGGTGGGGAATAGCATGTATGCATTGCTTATCTGCGCTTTGCCAAAGCTTGCCTTCGGATCAAAAAATTACAAAGATTCTGCATATTATTCTAAATAAAACAGATTTTTCTGCCTCCTATCATAATGTCGGTCTGGAATTTTATGGGGGAAACACGATCGGGAAATTTTGGTGGAAAAAAATTTATAATACTGTTCCGCAGCATTCATTTCTGGGCAATGCCAGGCACGCCCAATGGGAATGAAAATACAGAAACCTGGTAACAAAATGCTTCAAACTCAAATGCTTATGATGAGAACCTGAAATGTGTTTGTTAGTTCTTGTCTTCCCAGGAGCAGTTTGCCTACGCCTAAAAACTGCTGCATACAGTTTTCTGCTGCAGTGCTGGGTAGTTTACCTGGTCTGTGTTTATCAACTGACCTGATGTTAGTCTGTAGTGTTAAGAGTACAGGCGAACTCTTGTACACAGGACAAAACCATATGGTACTCAGCCAGTTCCCAAGGTATTGGTACAGAAACATTTCTGTGCCTCTCCACTGCCAAAGCATAATAACTTCACTGCTTTAGAGCACACCTTTATAAAAAGCTCTCAAAATTCTTCAGCTTTTCCTCATGCTAAAGTTATTCACTTCTTTCTTTAAACTGATTTAACTGATTTAATTGATTTAAATCAATTGGCAACCAAGAAACAAAACTTAAACAAAACATAAAACATCCACCTGGATTAGTGTTCCAAACATGATGCAAATTGAGAATGTTTGTTCACTCAATTATTTGAATCAGTGACACAGGTAGGATAGGACAGAACTCTAAGGTCCTCATTTTATACCAAGCTGTCTTAAAAAGTCAACATGACTTATTAAAACCACAATGAAAATACTTTGTAAAGCTGACTGTGATTATGTCATAACAAAAGAAGGATAGACACATCCTGTAGAAACACTCAGCCCCTCAAAGAGACAGCAGGAAGAAAATGCTGCAGAGGACTCAATCCACTAGGATGATTCCACACTTACTGTCAGATACTAGGGAGACCCTCAAAAGCGATCTCAGAGCCATGTACTTCCTGTACAAAGCATGTTAATAACATGCCTTTACTGGACATCATGGTATGGCTTATCTCATGCATATTATATTTCTGGACCTGCTCATTCAGTGAGAGTTTCTGACATGCAGGTGACATTTGTAGAAGTATGACCTGTTGCCAGGGAGCGGGCTGGATTCCCCTTCCTATGTCCTGCCTTACTTACAGAGTATAGCACTACCAATATGCTCCTGACAAGAAACTCTGAGGAAGGCTTGCTGTGCCACACAGCTGCAGAGCGACCTAATTCCAAGCAATGCTGGAAGATCCCCTGTTGTGCAGATGCAATCCCTCTCCAAATGTTAACAAGTAGAGAACTAAAGAGTTATAACAATGAAAAGAGACAATCTTGTACTTGCAGAAAAACTTTACCCACTGTGCATAACACTTATCTTCATGTCTAATCTGGATCCTATTCATCAGTTCTTACTACACGCCTTTAAGCCGTGTTATTTTTCACACAGACCATGCTGAAGTATTAAAAAGCAGGGAAAATTATTTCCAACGGCTGTTTTTTCAGAGAAACATAGGCTGACTCCTAATAAGTCATAACAGATACCACTGCACATCTAACAAAAACATGGCACTGTGTAACTTCCTTCACTAAATTTATTATGTCTGACCAATAAAAAACTCCTTGCGCTACATCAGGTGTACAGATCAGAACAACTGAACACACAGCTCTCTGCTTACTCCAGTAAACCTGCCAGAGGAATACTTCACAAGTTTCAATAATTCTGATAAATGAATGCATGAAAATTACACAGGTAGTACTTCCTTTTCCTGTGTTCTTTGGAGAAGCTTATGTAATAATTCTAATGGTAATGTAGTGTTTTATACACCGATGAATGCTAACTCGACTTTTTTCTGGCACCTAATACAAATCTTCCACAAATCTTGCTTAGGTATCCCTGGAATATCAACATGTCCTATCCTAAGAAAACTATTTCCCAATTTTAGAATTAAAAAAATAGGGTTTAATTGGCAAAACATATGTTAAATTACTTCACTCAGTTTAAATGTTCGCAGGTACCTCTATTTTTCATAAAGAATTAACTCCCAAATGGTTAGGATTTCACATTCAGAGACAGTTGTAATAAAGGGCTCAAGAATTGTGTGTCTTGATTGTGTATTTAACATTTTCAGCTAACGAGCAGAAGCAAAGCTGCTAGGAATGCTTACAGCTGTCTGATTTTACAAGGTTTGGAGTTGTTCTTTCTGTCCTTGTTTTTTTTTTCTAAAGTGCTTTAGTTTAATGTTATTTATTGTTTATGGAAGTTGTTTGTCATTTAAGACATGAAGTGACCACTCCCTCAAAAGAAAGAATCAAGTTACAATCCATTATTGCATTTTTGATTGTTTTTCTTTGTAATAGGTGGGAAAGTGGATCCTGGATAAAAGTCCTGCCCAAGACAAAACTCCAAGCTGAAGACTCCAATTATCTATAAATCACTTCTATTTCCTGCAGAGGAAGCGAAAAAGGAGGGAAGAGTAAGACAGGCAGAAAGAGACAGAAGATATGCTAAGTGAAATATTTGATACCTGTCCTAAACTAAATTTATCTCAAAAGCAACCTGATACACCCCAAAACCCAGCTTACAGGAAACATGTTGCTATTGTTTTTGGCTTAATAGTGAAATAAACTAACTTTCTTTTATTTGTTCCATTAGTACAAAATGTGTAACGCCTTATGTATTTCCAAGATGATAGCACTATTTATTCTGAATTATTAAAGGTTACTATCCGGCTTAAATTCTTAAGATGTGGTTGCTGGTGATTGCTGTCTTTTACATTTTCAGGACCAGTTCCTTAGTTTTAGAATAGAGGAAACACAACTACACTTATTACACAAACTGACTGCGACACTACTCTCAAGTATTTCCCTCTGAACACTCAAGAAACATTTTTTACACTGAAACCAGCAATAAACAAAATTCACACTGAATACCATTTGCACAGTATGACTGCTTCCAAAGCATAACACCACACAACATCAAGTAACTACATTGCTTACTTAAATTATTTTCAAAGAAATTACATACTTGAAAACATATGCACCTCTAAATTAGCATATTGCAGGTTGCCTTTAAATGTAAGGAAATGTGAAATTCTTGGTTTTCCTCTGGAATGTTCTTCCAGAACATGGAATTGTTGTAACAAATTAGAGGACAAATCAGTTTTGGCACCCACTTAAAAAAAAAAAAAAAAAAAGAGAAAAGATGAAAAGCTTTTGAAGTGATATGGAGGGAAAAAAACCCCTGCACTGCATTGGCCAAAGTGAGTTTCCTATCAGCTTTAAAGCTTCTGAAGTTGTATTTCCAGTAGATAAAAACATTGTCACCTTTTTCCAGTGCTGATGTGCTTATTGTCCTATTAAGTTACCTGGTAATTAGAAACAAAGTCTGACACATTGTAATCTGTTTATATGATACAGTTGAAACTTCTTCAACAGAAATTAAAACATTCTTTCACTGAGGATATTAAAGATGCAAATATTCAAAATATATAAACTAATTTTTAAAAACCAAAATTGCATTTAGAAACAAATTACTGTTCTTAAGGTTCCTTCTAATAGACAAAACCAATTTAGTCCCTTAATACACCATGGAAAAACAGCATATTTTTTCTAAATTGCCTCAATGGGTTTGTTCTTAACCTTCTTTGTGGAAATCAGTCTTAAAAGTTAGTAGGAAAAATATGCCCTCTTGCAGTATTGTTCAAGGGTGTATTCAAGTATCACCAAAGTTAGTAGAGAGACCTGTTCCAGTGCTGTAACAACCTGGTAGTATTAAGAGCCCTTCAGGAATTGCAGAAGAGTCCCTTGGGTACACAGGGTAATTCAAGAAAGACAACATTTTTATTTTCTGATTGAGATAGACTGGTATGTATAGCAACTTTCTCTGAAGTACATCAAAAGCAAATTAAACTTATTCAAGAACTACTGATTTTGCACTGAAAATAAACTCCAACAGCTCTGTAGAAAATGTGTTTGAAGAGAAGTGGCAAAGCCAGTCCAAATAGATCTAATTTGCTTTTCAATTATTCTGTGTTTTTTCAGTAGAGGGTAAAAATCTGTTTCCTTTATTACAGATTCCAGACAGTAATTTCTTTTGGTTTGGTTTTGGCTGAGTTTTTTTGTTCGGTTCTTTGGTTTGTTTTTTTTTTTTTTTTCCCCAAATCTCAACACTCAAATAGGGCACAATGAAATTGATTTAAGCAAAATTTCTATGGAGGGAAAGCCATGAATTTCCCTGTCAGAACAAACGAACACAACTTACCTTGGTGTATTTGATTTCAAGGTTGAGAGTGGGAGAAGGCAGCAGATGCAGAGATGCCATCAGAGCTGCAGGATCTGCCTTCACCTCCCCTGGCATCTCAATTTTACTGGAAGTCATAGTCTTGGGGGGGGTTTTATAGTACCACCGAGCCCCCCGCTCTGGCCTGATCTTGTTTTATGTTTTGGGCTGGTGTGTCCCCCCCCCCCTCCAAAGACCAGCGCCGAAGACGTTGCTCTCGTCCTCTGTATATAGGCAGGTGTCAAGCCGGGTCTCTTCTTATTGGACGTGGGGGCAGAGGCAGGGGGGCAGGTCCATCCTACCTAGGGCGAGAGCGGCACAGCCCCGCTCGCTCACGCAGCGCAGCCGCGGCGCCCCGCTGTCCTCCACGGCCCCTACCCCTCCCTCACCCCTCCACGTCCCATCCCGAGCGCCAGGAATTCCCCTGGCAGCCCAGGGGCGGACAGAGTTCCTGGGCGCGGGTCCCTAGCTCCCATCCGAGGAGCGGGACTAGGGAACCGATTTCAGCGCTAGCGAGGGAGCGGGGGTCACTGAAACTGTCCCGCTCCCCGTCGTCTCCCCAGTGCCGGGCCGCGGCAAAGAAGCGCCGTGTCCGTGAGAAGCCATCCGTGGCCTCGCGTTGCCCCGCCCGGGGCATCTTGTAGGGAGCCCCGGCAGTCCCGGCCACGGCGTGGGGCAGCGCCGGGCGGCACTCGGGCAGCCCTGGTGGAGCGGGGAGGGGCCCGCGTGACGGCGACTCGCCAGCGGCATTGCCTTGCAGCGCGGCTACGGCCAGCAGGAGCCGCCGGCAGCCGAACAGCGCAAGGCAAGGCTGCTCTTCACGGGGCCCTGGCCGAGGCGCGGTTGAGGGCGCGGGGCCGTCCCCCAGCGCTGACGCTGGGCCGGCAGGGTGAAACCTCCGCGTCTGTCGCCGCTCCCCGGCCCTCTAGCGCCGCCCGCCACCTCCGCCGCGTTTCCCGCTCTCCTGGCCAGGGGCTCCGCGCAACACCTGGCGTTGCTGCCCTCCCCCGCTCCCACCACCGGACGCGCGCTCCCTCGCAGCCGCTAGTCCCCGCCAGCTTTGCTCGCAGCGCGCCCGATGCTTCCCGGACCGCCTCGCTTTTATTTTTGCTGTAACTGACATGAAAGTGGCCGCGCGTGCCTGGTGACAGTGACTGATGCGAAGAAAACGTCCCCCTCGTCTGCCCGACCCGCCGCAGCCATCCCCGGCCGCCTGCTCCCCTCTGCCGGCCGCGCCGCCGCCGCCGCCGCCGCCCGTCGCTACGACAGGGGGCCCCAGCCGCCCTCGCTTCGCGCCCGCTTCGGGCCACGCGGCCTGCCTCGCACCGTGCAGGCCGCAGTGTTCCCCCGCCTCGCGTCGTGTCAGCCCGCGGTGCTCCCCTCGCCTCCTGCCCACCCCACGCCGTGCCGGGAGTGGCTGCCGCGTGCCCCCTTACCTCAGTCCTCGCGTCCCACAGCATGTCCCCCCGCGACATGGCTGCTGCATGTCCACACCGAGCTCCGGGCTGGGCAGCATTCCTGAGCTTTGCGCTCATGTGGCTCAAAGGTCCCGACCTCCTCCAGGCAGGCATTGCTAGGTAGTGCTCCTTGTCCTGCTTCCCTCAGGCCTGCACTGCCTTTGGGCTGGAAGCACCCTTCTCATTGGTCTGCGGAGACAGTCCTGACAGAGTGAGATTCCTGCTTTCGTGCTCACTTCATGGAAAAGCACTCTGCACCTTTCTCATTTCCCCTTGCAATGGTCCAACACTTACTCCCTTCCCAATTTGGCTGGTGACTCTGCAGTGCTACCTTTTCTGCCATCTTTCAGTGCTACTGCAGCTGCTAAAGGCATGGACAACCTGTGTGGAAGCCCAGGGGCTGAAGACTCATGGAGCAAGGGCACCCAGGTACATCTCTGCTTCCAAATTACTCTTATGAAATAAAGCAATCAGGAGGAGCAGGTGCTAGCTGCAGCCCAGCTGTGATGTTCCCTTTTCTTCAGCAGAAGGAAGAGGCCTGGGGAGCAGAAGAATTTGTACAAGAAAAAGCCACCTGTTCCCGGCTATTATTTTTACAGGGAGTGCTCTTAGTGGAAGGCCACATCATGCAAAAGCTTGGGCATGCCATGCAGTGGTTACTAGCACAGCACCAGCCAAATAGAGCCAGATCCACTACTCACGGTCTCAAACTCATTTGTGTGCAGCAAGCACAACACATGTGGTTGGCATCTGTCCTACCTCGCAGGGTGAAACAGCAAAAGGCTTGAGTCTGCACTCTGACTGGGCTGGTGAACATCAGAAATTTATGGTCAAAGTCCTCTTTGGCCAAACTGTCCAACCTATTTTTGTAACTTTAGGCAAAATGAATAAAGCTGTGCTTACTGATGCTCCCAACATTTTGAAACCTATCAGATGTCATGTTTTGAGATTACCATGTTGCAGATAGGTAAACAGAAAGGACACAAAAGCTACATCTGTCTAAAACTGGTAAATCAAAGCAGCAAGAAATATCACACATGACCTTTGTATTGACCTCTTCAAGAATAAACAACAGGATCTGTCCATGTCTTGATTTTCTTACAATTCCTGCTTGATTCCTTGCTCTGTGTTTTACAAGTTTGAAGACAACTGAAAAGACTGTCCCAGCATTCTCTTGGTGTTTATACAGGAGCGTGGGACAAAGGCTGCTTCCATACAGACCGCACAAGACACGGTGCCATATAAGTAATTTCAGGGATGATATGCATACTTCTGTAAATTTCCAGCTCAATAATGAAGAGACTGAAGATTCTGCTTTCTCTCTCTCTCTTTTTTTTTTTTTTTAACCTGACAGAGGAAATGGATCCATAATACTGTGCTGTAATGTGACATGCAGATCTGTCAAAATGTGACACTTGGGATGACTGAGACTTTTAAACGTCAGAAATTCAATTTTTAATGGCACACTGGCAACACAGACCTAACACTTCATCACAAGGATGACACCTTCTAAGAGCTGTTTAAAATAAATCACAGTGAGGAAGTGCTCTTTGAAAAGGAGACTGCATTTAAACAAGTTTCAGAAAGGAGGAAACTGTATAACAGTTTTTATTATTAAACCAAGTCAATAAAGTTCAGGAAACTTGATGAGAAGGGATTCCAGTGCACATGGACATGCTGTGCAAACCCACATGATCTGGAACTGCTTAAGCAGCCTCTATCAACTACTTGGACAAACCACATTGCTCTTGCACATAATAGCAAAAGTAAAAGCAGTCAGAGCCCACTTCCTTTAGACTAACCACTACCTAAGCATCATTGGCAATCCCCAAGTGGAGAATGGCACTGCACTTACCACGCTGCAGGTGTCTACAGCCAGCCTCACAGGATCCCCCAGAAGAACATGGTAGATGTCTGCTGTTGCTCTTCCCAACAGGAAATGACCAACCACAGTTCCTACAGAAAAAGAGACCAAAAAGAAACTTCTACTAAGTTATTTTTCAGCTAGGATTCCCACTTAGGAAATCTGAATTTTCTGATATGTATATATAGTAAAAGCTTCGGCCTCATGTGTCTTATTTTAATTGCCTCCTATTTTAATTACTGACCATGATGGTAGCAAATGCTCTTCAAGAGATACTTGTATTTTAATTTATCTGCAAACATAAATCACACATTATAGCACTTTTTCCCTCTAGGTTAATTGAATCAATTCTCTAAATGTCTCTAAGCCTGATCATTTGAAAGAGGCTCACTGTTTGAAATCTGTTAAGAATTATGGCCCTTGAATTGTCTGCAGAGTGATATCAGTCCTTGCCCCAGACAAAGATATATATATATATATAACGCATTGTTATACACATAAGTAATATTAGCTGTAAAGCAACACCCACAATACTGTAATGATCCTATCAAATATCGTTTTAGAATTTTTTCAGTTATCCCAGTGAATTGTCTTAATATTATAAGTCTTACTAATAATTGTCTGTCTGGATGTATTTTAAGTTCTAAAGAAACAAAAGGAAATCTACTAGTGCACAAGTAAAAATTATTAAACCATTTTTTTTACATGTGATACTGACATTTTAGACTCAGTAGAACTGTTAATTGCTGCTATGGTAAATTCAGTCATAAACTGAAACTTGGATTACAGCAATGCACAAATAATTCACTGACAGTGTCAAAGCAGACTATGCTCAGAAAGACTGTCAGTGTTTGACTTATATTATAATTGGATTTATATTATTACTTAAGCTGACAGTTGAAATGTAGCATGCCCCTCACAAGACGGTTGTGCAGGAGGCTGATTTTGCCAGGTGTGGAGTGAGCCTGTGGTGCCACTCCCTTAGTCTGAAGACTTTCTAAGACCATTCAGCTCATGCCTGCTCCTTGACTGGTCACCACTCTGTACATAGCAACACAGGGCAACACATAGCCACGGGGTGGTTTAGCCCAGTCTCTACCCAGTAGCACCTGTACAGTGAGTGGCAGCGCTGTGGGAGAGTGCTGTAAAGAATCCATGTTGTTTAATTGGTTGTAGGGATTCTATTCTGACTTTAAATATATAAAAACTTTTATATTCTGAATTTCTGTTAGATTTACCTGTTTGAATTTATTATTTGTAAAACACATTGTGCCTTGAATGGAATGACCTTCTGCTAATGTATATCACCTAATGAATGGATGCAATTAACTAATTCACATTGGAATATTGCACTTTCCAGATCACATTTATCATCACTAAATGTGTGGTCTAGTTTGCAAGTTTAAATTTTTTATTATTACCCTTTAAACTGAAGAAATAAGTCTTATATTTAATTACCTGAACTTACATATTCAATTAATAGCTTCATTACCTTAATGAATACAGATACTGCACAGAAGTAACAGAAGATTGCTGCCTGAGTCTGCTACTAAGTGCACCCTGTAAAGTGTTTGCTATGAACCTCAGAACAATTTTTTTATATTAAAAAAAGCTCGTCTGGGGAGTTTGAAGGAACTGGGCCTGGCAGTCCAATATTCTTATACAGGAGCTTGAGATAAATTTATCACCTATGCTGTTAGTGTTTAATATGAAAAAGGAATCTCAGAAGCAAAGCTTTTGTTTCTGGAAAGACAGGCTTTAAATGTTCAAATGCATCATTCTGAATGAAGCAGCAGCAGATAGACTGGCACTTCACCTGCTACAGGACAAAGGATGAGTGTTTGGAGCATGGAGGCAAAACAAACAAACACTCTCAATGTGGGAGAGAGGGGACAAAGCACCAGGAATAGCAATTCTTACAGAAAATACTTCTCCATCAGAGAGTCAAAACATGGCTGGATGGTATCCTTGAGATGCCATGTTGAGTGGGAAACAGCTGAAGGTAGGTGGGTTGGTAAGTCAGATGCAGGAAACACTCTCACTCTCCTGACAGTAATTAGGTTTCAGAACCATGAATTGACATTCCTATTCAACTACATCTGATTGTCAAATGTGCTGCTTGGCTTCTGTGTGTCAATGGAATTGAATCTCATTATCTTTGCCTTTCACGTTGAATCTCCTTTATTAAGTAATCTAAGATCTCCTGCTCTTCACAACACTACAGGTAGCCATAAGAAGTCTCAAGGTGTCTTTTGCTGTGAGGAAGCAGTGCTCTGTAGAAAGATGAATGGTTTTGACAATGTATTCCATTCAGGTTAGGAAAGAATAGGGTTTAGATGACTGCAAAGCCCATTGGATATGCTCTGAGGTTTTCTTCATGCTGCATAAATGCATTACTAAGGTATCTTTTGTTTTTAATAGGAAAACTGGATTTAAAATTTTGATCTCTAATTTGAGGGCTTTTAATGAAGAATTTGGAAAACCAGTTAGTTTGAAAAGAGCATGTTGTCAATAATCTTCCCTTACATTTATTTCTTGTGTACAGTAACTGTTCAAAAAAGGGAATATGCAGAAAAAGAGAGCGGGGAATTGGCTTGTAACACTGCCACAAAGCATTTGTTTGTACTATTTGATCTATTCCTTAAAAGTAAAATTCTTCTTGTACAGAAAGTCCATACTGTGACCTACCAGATAAGCTTGCAGCAGAACCGTATCCAGCACATTCATAAGGAAGCACTGCCTAGCGCTACAGATAACGCTGTGCACGTAACCATCTGTACAGCATTGCCCTAACACTTCCATGTTTTGCCTGCACTGACAGTCCTGTCACAGAGCCCTTGGCTGTGGAATGTTATATATGCCCCTTTATGCTAGCACAGCTATCACAGAGATTAAGAAACTCTCAGGGCCGTTGTACGTTACACTCAGACATGTCTGCACAACAGCGTTAAAAAATTTACTGTTGCTAGTTATATAACTATACATAATATAGTTCTGTGTGTAGTAACAGAAGTTATGCACCGAGGCCTAATGGCGTGCCCCTCTGATTGAGAACAAAGAGAAGTCCAAGGTCCTGCTTTAGAGAAAGTCCAGTTTCATTCTCCCTGAAATCAGTTTCAGCAACAATGAACTTCCACAGACTTTGAATTGGTCTTAAAGATTACTGGCATAAAGTTTGACACACACGTAAGTGGTGTGGGTTTGATCTTACAGATATGATCTGGACCAAAATGTTTTATCTGGACACAGAGATGTAAAGGGTTAACCCTCCTGGGTTGAGGGAGTGGTCTGAACTTGACCTCAGCTCCGCCTGACCCCAGGTGTAGTGGTTAGCCCACTCCCACTTCCTGTCTGGACCCCCTATATAAACAGAAGAACTTCTGTTTCTGTCTCTCTTAGCCTGCCTGCCTGGTAGCACCACCTTCTTCCTGCTGTGCGTGTCTTACCACGTGGCCATTTTGTCCCACATGGTGGACATCCCTTCCTGAATCTACCTCCATCCATTGTCATCAATCTGGTTGTATACAGATACATATTTTGTATGTTGGGTTTTTTTTCCTTCCCTATACCTATTTGTAACTCCCCTACCTTAAATACCTTTTATTTATTGTTAAAATTTTTATTTTAACTTCCAAATCAAAGCAAGTCTGTTCTTTTGGTGTTTTACCCCTTCTCTCTCTACATCTAATTCCTTTCTTTCCAAAAGGGGGTGAGAGGGAAAGGCATCCCATTCTATTATTATTGTATTGGTTTCTGTTAGCTATATTTTGAGTCCCCTGGGAAGCTTAAACTTGAAGCCAATACAAGAGATCACAGAAATAGAAAAGAAAAAACAAAGAAAATGTTAAGGGATCATCCTGTGTGCTCTGCCCCTTCTCCAAGCTGGGCTTAGCTAGACCTGAGCTGCACATTGCAGATGTTTGCCCCCATGAACACCTTTTCTGTAGGGACCACATCAAGAGACAGGATTATCTGAAAAGACAAGAACTAAAGAAATAGGGTGTTTATGCTCTCAAAAAGCTCAGAATGCTGAATTACAGTGTATTGAGATCATTCTCACCTGATTTTTTTTTTCCCTTGGAGATCCCCAGCAGCAGGATCAATCCATAAAAAAGAAAATGTCCTTTAAGGCTTCACAGCATCTTTTGCACGGAAACATAAATATAAATTAAGCAAAGGAATTTGACCAGGAATATGAATTATAGTAGATGTACACATTCAGACTTTGTTCAATTCAACTAAAATAATCAGATTTAGATTTAAAAATAATTTGGCCCATATTAATACAATACAATTAAAAAAGAAAAAGTATGTTATATTTATAGCCTTGGTCTCTCTCCAGCTGTGTTGCTTGAGGTTTTATTACATTAGTAATAACAATTTATGTGATACTCTGAATAACGTGCTATTAAAAAATTCAGTACAGTATGTACTGTTACCCATGGGATTTAAACTGTGGGAGCTAGCTATGGTATTCTCTACTTTTCTATTTCTATAGGAGTGAAGATTAATACAAAAATGCTTAGGTTATACACACTGTGAATTCCTGCTTAAATCCAGGTGAAGAGAAGTAGTTCAGCCTTGGGCTAAGGGTCTCAAGGGTCTTAGTTTTGCAGTCTAAGGTTACACTGATCACATGTTCAGGCATGAACAGTAATAGCAACATGCTTTTTGATGTCTTTGAAGAATGTCAATAGATTTGTGAGGCATAACATCCCTCAACAGAAGCCATTTAGGCCATACTCTACAGAGTATCAAATTTATTTCTGTGTCTCTTGATTTTATCCTTTATAACAGTCCATCCAATTCTCCTGGCATAGAAGTCACATTGACAGTTTTGCAGTTGCCATGACCACCCTAAAAGGATGCTTTTGAAAGACCAGTGGATCAGAGGTATGTTTCCTGTGTTTTAGATTCCTGGTGGTAGGATTGGGTTCAGCAGCTCCTCTGGTGATAGAATTTGAAAATGTTTATATTATGACTTCACTCTTTGGAAAAGTCTTCAAATCTTTTTTGGCCAGCTCTGTTATGATTCTACATTTAATATGACAGCAGCATTTATGCTCTTTCTATGTTCCTTGCTTGTATACAACTTCCATTTGTGAAAGATGTCTGCATTTTCCTTCCTCAGACAGCACAGCTGTTGATATTTATGGGTGGCACTGCCAGTACCCTTACCATTATGACTCTGGGAGCAGGGCCCAGCTGAAGGAGATAAGTAGAAAACAGTAATCACAGAGCATTTTCTTTCCATTGTTCAACCAGGCAAGGCGTTGCTCATGACTAAAAGGAAAATAACATGAAGCATGGATCACATGAGTTAGTAATTATGGTCAGTTTTCACAATGTTTATCTTCACATTTTACTTGTCTTTCTTGTAATGCTGCACACATATTTGTTAGATTTGGGAAAGGCCTTTAGACCCTCTTTCTGACTACAATAAAAGGAGAATTTTCTGTGCTGCCTCCTTTTCTATTTGAAAATTGTTCCAAAGTGTAGCACTGGCTTTAAATTGCCAGTCATCAAAAGCTGGAAGGATTTGCCAAGGGAGCAATCATTTCCCAGGTACTCTGTTCTATATTTTCTGAGAACATCTGCCTGAGTCTTGTTATGGAGCTGAAGAGGACCTTTGGTGTAACTTAACACCACAGATCATAGTAATGGAGTTAAATCATATGATTTGTATAAAGTATTGAAGGAGAAAAAAAAAAAGGCAAAATATACATATTTGTGTCAGCTCTCCATCCTGTAAAAACAGGAAATTGTTATAAGTAAGGCCAAATGGTCTGGACAAATGAGTAGGGGTTTCTATCTCTGACTTGTTATTGCCCTCCTGTTTGTTGAAAAATATATTAATGTTTTCACATCTGTTATGAGACTAAATTAAGAGATCTCTGCATACTACTTTTTGAGGGAGACCTGCATCTGTTTGAAAGAAAGAAAGAATTTCTATGGACAAACAATTAAAAATTGCTTTCATAAATTTAGTTATTTATTATTTTTCTGAATGAAAGGAAGTGGTTTGTCTCATTGCTGTTGTAATGAATGGCTTCCCTAGCATCCTCTCTGTTCCTCTGTATACATAATTCTGAAAGACTTCTCTCATAGACACAATAAACATATACTTAAGCATGCTGTGATAATTAAGGTCCTGAATAATCTCTTTGTTTGCAGTGGTGTAGGGTAAAGGTTTTCAAACTGCTGTGCACAAGCTGTTTTCAGGGGCTTCTCAGAAGCAACTCCCAGCTGTCTGTGCAAATGTGGACCTGCAGTACAGGACCTGTAGCACTCCTACAACAGTGTGCCTGCACAGGTGCTCACCCTCACTCATGCAGCACCAGTACAGTCATCTCATAATTTGTCCACTACATGCCCACGTGTAGACAGGCCAGCATTTTCTGAATTAGCTAAAGGCAGAATGGTATTTGAATGCAGAAGTAGAGAAAGGTGAGTGAAAGGACACAGAAAAACAATTAAGGATTAAAATTGGTGGGTGGGGGTGAACTGGGTGGTTAAGGGATGGAACTAGTGGTGGTAAGGTGACTACAGCTGCTGGGAACATGCACCAGGTTCTATCTTGAGGCAAGGAAGAGCACTGATTGGATGAAAGAAATGGCCAGTTTGCCCACTCCTGTCCTATTTGCGGCAGACAACAGTGCTGACAGACCCAAACATATTTACCACCAGGGTGAAAAATGTTGAGTACAGATACAAACCAAAGCACTGAGCATCTACAACATGCCAAAATAATCTACCAGAACTGAGCTGAGGCGTCAAGTCAACAACAGAAATTTTGGAAAGTCAGGTAGATGACTGGACAACAGTATCACATATGATAAAACTATTCAAGATCCTTAAGAGATGAGGACTGCAATATTGTTCTGCAGAAGGACCAACTCCTATTATAATGCTTCATATGTGTAGCACCTATGCACTTTTAAGCTAAACGTACCTGAAACATACAGCCACTTAGTGCCTCACGTGTATACCCTATATAGTCCCTATTTAGGGAGCCACTGGGCCAAAGCAGATTTCATTAAATGTTCCTAATTTATTCTGCCTCGTCACTCTTTTGTAAACAGGACAGGTCACCAGTGAATAAGGAATTTAATCCTAAAAGAGTATTGTGGTGAATATGCAAATTCAACATGCTACATGAAGGTAAGATTCTTTGTTATTTGCTGAAATCCCTCAGAAGTGACAAGATAGAAGCTTTTCTTTCCAGGGCAAAGCACAGCATTCTCACAAACATTCACTGTCTTTTACAATCTCCTCTTGAAAAGTTTTTGCCCAGCCAATAGTAGCATTGCTTAAATCCCAATCTAGGTCAGTGAGAACTTTTCAACCATATTTTGTTTCCTTACTTTGTGGTTTCTTTCTTTTTTTTTTTCCCCCCCTTTCCCCTTTCTTTTTAATCAGGGTGACAGGAACGACATTTTATTATTTTTACCAGTGGAAAACAAATTTTAAAAAGTAACAGCAAAGATAATGATTAATCCATTCTGAAAAAAAAAAAAAGAGTTCTGATTGTGAACTTGCTGGTATTATCTAATCAGTGTAAATAGAAGTGTACTCAGAAGGCACAGGATGGAAAACTCAGGATGAATTGTTAGGGCACGTTGAGTTAGTTCTGTCAATGCCTGCAGTCAGATGATTTCACTGGCTGCACAAGATGAAATCTCATATTTCAATGTATGAGTAAAAGTGTCAAAGTTCAGCTGAAGCAGCAACAAATACAGAACAAATTTTGTGTGTATTTCTAACTAGGGCACCAGCACAATAGAGGAAGCCAAAATGAGCCGGAAAAGCAAAAGGAGCTTGAAGGAGAAATTTGCCTTGAAGAACAGCTTGGTTAAAGAAGCCCTCTCAGAATTCCTGGGAACTTTTATATTGATAGTAAGTGTGAGCTGCTTTCTTTTCTTTCTACTGATCTAATGTTGGACAGTGCTTGTAAGGGGACACATTTGCTTTTTCTTATACTGTACCAGCAGTGTGGTTACAGCCTTGAATGAGTAAGTTCTATTTCTGGTAAGTTTGTAACTCCTTTCGTCACTTAATGCAATTATCAGTGGCTGTTAAAGAGATAGCTTCATGTGTTACAATTGTCTGATAAGCATTTGATTTTATGTAGAGGCAGAATTTCAGAGAACATTCTGAAAAATCCAGATATGAACAATGAACATTAATAATACTCTTGCTTTTGTTTTGTGGGTGGTTTTGATTTTTTTAATCAGCAGTTTATTTTACTTTGACTTCTATGAACAACTTTAATTTGTTTTAACAAACATAGTAAGCTGAGTTATTTCTGTGCAATATGGAAATTCAGCTGTGATCTGTGGTGAATGTTTTGGGAGTTGCATTACCAGACCTTCAGAGATTTTGTAAGTTAACTAGTTTTTGTTTCGTTTTTAACTATACTCCATGAATTACATAGTTGCTTGGTTGTGTAGTACTGCTATAGTTTAATCAATATAAAAACTTACTTTTTTAATATATCCTTAGATGTTTTTTTCTTAATTTCTTGCTCAGTTTTTCCTTGCTTTTGGCACTCACTAGGACACAGAGCACTACCCTGTGATTTACCAGGGTAGAGAACAGGCTCAGTAGCAGAGCTGGAAGTCAAGCAGCTGGACTATTTATGCTAAACTCTTTTTTTTCTCCTTTTAGTCTGAATAAGACAGGCTTGCTCATTGATAGATAATTCATCATAGTGAAATGACATGAAAAAATAAGAAGCAGGGCAAGTACAGACATAGTATATTTTATAACTCTAACTGTATTACCTAAATTTCAAGTAAGTCATCTAAAAGATTCCAGTAGCTCATAAAATACATGAAAATAATGGTCTTTGCCACACTTCAGCCAACTGAAGTGCACAGGCACTAAAGTGACATTATTCTCAAATTTAATACCATCCATAAGACATTATTACAATAAGGAGCACATTTAGAAGCAAGGAGCACAAAACACTTTACAAACATTAATTGTCACAACACCCAGATAAGGAGGGCAAATGTCATTATCTTCATTTTATATATTAGCAAACCTGATTACAGCAGATGGCAACGGAAGCCTGTGGCAGAGCTCTGATCACCTGACTTCCAGTACTCTATTCACACGATTCTCCTCCTCTTTCCATTAATACAATTAAGCAAGTGAAGAAAATTTATTACAGTGCAGATTAGACCACAAATGCTATTTAATGTCCTACTGCACAAGACCAGAAGGAAATGCAAACCCAAACCCCATTTTCTACTACATTCACCATATGAATATAGTAGAAAATGAAGCTACAAAATTGTTGATAATCTGAATTTCTTAATTCTGTCTTAGCTTTCTAGTTCTAACTTTGTCTTAAAGCAGAGAAGAGCCTCGCATGGATTAAGCTGAAGCTTTCTCACTGTTTGGATACTTCAGTTTATGTGTAGATGGTGCGAGGTAACTGCAGTACAAAGTGTTTACTATGAAGAAATTGAATTTTCTGTGTTATTTATTGCTATTGCATTTAGGCTATGTCAGCTAGTAAGTAGTTTCTCTTTAAGAACAGATAAATACTAAACCCCTAACTTAAATTTGAGCTAATGAGAAGGGCACCCTGATAAGCCAGAGGGCAGAAACCCTTGAAAAACAGATACCATGTATGTCAAAGTAGTGATAGTTTTCTTCCACCATCTTATTCATAGAATGGTTTAGGTTGGAAGGGACCTTAAAGATCCCTATGCCTTAGTCCCGTTACAAAGTGAAAGTGAGATGAGAGTTGACCACCTACGCCACTGTTAATTGAGATCTTTCCTGAAAGCCAAATCGTATCACCATGGTGGGTTTTACAGCTTGTGAGGAGCACCTGCACCAGGGAGCAAGGCACAGACAAATGTTTTTATTGCTCGCAGGCTCTATCTGGAATTCAGTTCTGACTGAACCTTAACTTGAAACCAACCTAGCACCTCTAGCAGTTAGCTGGGTGAAATTGTGTCCCTCCAAATCACCTATTTCTGTTTTTTCTGGATAACAACATCACAGACTACATATTATTAAGAAGTTAAACTACCATATCAAGTCTTGCAACACTATTTGTCAAACTGGAAAATGCACAAAGTGAAATTGCACATCAGGCAAAAAACAAGCCTTCACCTGGGGTGAGAAGGGCGCTGCCTGTGATCTTGAGCAGATTTGAGTCAACAAGCCTTAGAAATTCATTAGGAATACAGTTTGGATAACATCTCTTGGTCATCCCTACTTAATATGCTGTGGTTTGCCTTGCTGGTCTCAGAGCATGTAAACAGAATGCTTTTCACATTAAAGTGGAAGGTGAGTTCCAGAGTCACAAAAGATGTGCTAATTAATGGTCAGACTGGAGATACTCCTCCTGAGATGTCCATAGTCAGGTTCTCTGAACCATCTGCTTGCCCTGTATGACTTCATAATACAGACATAACTTGAATGAGTCCCCCTCTCTGCTTACCAAAGCAGCAAATTTCAGCCTCAGCATTCAGTATTTCTCACTGAATCCTCAAGGAACCTGGAAGCACTCTGCTGTATAGATGAGTCCAAGGGTATACAGAGTAGCTGCCATTATCACCTCTCTGTAACCCTGCTGGTGATTAGGCAATATTGTACTCTTAGATGTACTCTGATGGGGAATCATGTATTGCTTTCAATATCAACCCTTGAATTCTCCAAGGCATAGCACCACTTCTCTAAGTACAGTGTGTAACAAGAACTGGAGCAGAAGAACCAAAATATGCAGTCCATAACCAAATCCAAATCGCATGTGATTTTGGTTATGCTGACCTTTTGGTTACTGTCTGAATCTACATAGTACATTCTTTGTAGGGTTCCATCAATCTGGGAAAACACTGCACTTCACCTCTTAGGTGATTTTTATAAAACAAAGAGAGTGGTGCATACTACCCAAAGCTTGGTCTCCAACTGGAGCTGGGGTGGTCTTGCAAAACTGAAGCAAACATTTGTTTGTGCATAGAGGATGCAGTGCACAAGCATGAATTGAATTCAGGATACCTCATGCTGCAAAACATCCAATCCATCAGAAGGAAGGCTAGCTATCTTTTGCTCATCAAAAAAAAAAAAAAGTTTGCTTTGCTGACGTTAAGGAGGTGTTTCTTGCACACTGATATTATTTCTATACATTTGTTATTATCAAAATCAATTAAGTTTTGCTTGCAACACAACACTTTGTTTCCCTGAAGTAACTCTTTAATTCAGCTGAATACTTAGCACTGTGAAAGAACTGGAAGAAAGGTTATCTAATTGTTCTTTTACCCCAAGATGTTTATTACAGAAAAAAAAATTCTGGAAAGTCACAGGAAATCTTTTGTTTTCAATACAAACGGTTTTCCAGTTTATGACATTTTAGACTTTCAGGTGACTCAGATGTGTTTTATGAAAAAGAGAGTTAGTTTTCATCTTTGCAACATCAGCCCCAACACATAACTCATTTAACCAAGAGGTTCCAGTAAGCTGAACTTAATTTTCCAAGACCTGTAGAGAACACTGTTTTCCAGGAAGTTTATATCTGTGGGACTGAAGTGTAGGCACTCCCCTTGAGCCTCACAAAAGACTTGCATCCATCCAACATTGAACTACAAGTGTAAAACTCAAATTTTTTTGTTTGTGTTGTAAAGACACAAATTTACAGGACGTTTTTTCAAAAGTTTCACTAAATATAGGTAATTGTCATGTACAGTTGAAAACCAGATAAAAAATAATAAATGTAGTTCATGCCATACAGTGAGTTCATATCTTTGTGATTTCAACACTTCAATAAACTATTCTGGCTAAAAGTGAATTCTAGTCAGTTCTCCAAGCCATGGTCTGGTTTAAAGGCAAACTCAGCTCAGTTCTTCTAACTCATTCCTGAAAGGTTTCTTTATTTTTAAATGCTTTTAAAATTTATTTTATATTTTTCCCAACAGAAAACAGCTCAGGAAAAGAACATACTCAGACTTTAATTACTTATAACTGTGTACTTCCCACTATAAGGGCACAACAGAGATCCAGCCACCACGTTCCTGCACCCAAAGCAAAGGGTGAAATAAAAGATACATCCACCCTTATACTCACTCTTAAGAAGACAGAACATCTTTCTTAGAAACTGCAATGCCTACTCCTGTGCAATTCTTTAAGCACCACTGCATGGACTTAAAAGATTTTAAGAGTCTAGAAATATTTTAATTACTTCAGTTGGTGTAGGGAACAAAGCAGAGAAGTGCATCTCAGCTCAAGAATAAATGAGTAACCTAGGAGGGAAGCTCTTTTTTCTCCTCCAGAAGCTACTAGGTAAAATTTTCTTCCTTTGCCTAGCTTTATTTCCTTGCCCCTTTGCAAGGAGCCATGTCTCACTCCTGAAAGTTTGTATCTGAATATGAAATGTTTCTCTGCCTTTGTTTCCTTTGTAAAAAAACAAAACAAAACAAAAACTCTTCACTGAAGAAACTGATTCAAGCCAGTTGCCCTATATAATTCAGGAAAGAAACACATTTTAGCATTTAGGGGGGAAGAATGCAATGTTAATTGTAATAAAATACGAGAGAATGTAGACCTTTGCATTCTCTCTAGGTGAGTTCAAGCTTTTAATTTTCTCCTATTACATGTACAAAAACAACAATAAAAATTTTAAAGCATCAGTTTATATAACACAGCATAGTCTGCCCCTCAATATTTTCACCATATTTTTTCCCACAGAACAATTTGAACCAGATCTTCATATGTTTTAAAAGATTAATATACACAATTCATCCAAGGCTTTATTAAATTTACATTCATGTCTCCAACTAGTAATGCTTTCTGTCATTGCAACAATGGTTTCAAAATGGCAATAATTTTAAGGCTTATGCCAATACTATTTAATTAAACGATAAGGGTGTGTTTTTTCCTCCCTAAAGCTTTATTTTATTAGATAGCAAGTCTGGGGGAAAAAAAAAAAGGGAAATCCATTTGAACCCAAGAGGATATTGGTTGTGTCCCAGGAGATCATCATGAGAAGGGATATAGGCATATTTTTATTACTCCAAGTTTGATTAAATCATATCATACAGAAATCCTCTCCACTCCCACCAGAATATTTAATTAAGAAGAGCCATGTGCTTTTAAAGTATTTAAAAATTACTTAACTGGTAAGCTATATTTTTATCTCACCTTAAAAACTTTTAAGTACTATCCGATTTAAAAAAAACAAAACAAAAACAAAAAGCCAACCAACAAACAAACAAACAAACAAAAAGTTAATATTAAAAATTAAATTTGATGAAGATTCCTCTTTCCTGCAAGAACAGGATTTCTCTGCCACTTGAATTCTTGCAGAGATAATGCCCTGAATTTTAGCAGATCTAATACATCCGTCTTCATTGCTGTTTGCTTCACTGTCCCTATTGAAAGAGTGCTTAGGAGCTCTGTCTGAATTGAAATCCTACATACAGAGCAAAAATAAACTCTCTATGGAAGGAGTTTCTAATCCATTATAGAACACCTTGTTATGCAGTGCAATAGACAAATTCTTAAGCAGACTTGCTTTGTAAATAGAGGCTGGAAATGAAACTGAGTTCTAAAATGCAATCCAAATTAAAGACCCCTAGAAGGAAACCAATTTACTAATCACCATCCTATCTGAAAAGTTAATTTACTACTTTTATAAGCAACATTCTAACCATATATGGAAATATTAATAGGGGGCAGGAGGGACTCTACAAAGCTACAATAAACTACAAACAACCCTCTAAGGTTTTCATAGACAGTTTTAGTCAAAAAGGTTCCTCTTCGCAGTGAATGGTAAATGCAGCCACTTCTCCCAGCTCTCAAAGTACTTCCTGCCTGTATCCCTGCTTTTAAGGGCCTAAATATGTGGTGCTAAGTCTGACTGCTTGGAGCAGGCATGGGGGGTTTAAGAAGTGAAATACCAAGGCTTGCTCTTACATGCTTGAGTTTCACAGCAATATTGTTGTGCTTATGCAGACTCAGAACAGGTGAGTTTAGGGACAGCAAGACATTCATGGCAAGTGCATAGCTTGAGTCTAACATACTGCCCTGCTCCTAAGAGCCTGCCCACTTCACTGTGCACTGTGCAGGAGTGCAGCAGAATCCAGAGCAGTACCGCAGGTCTCTCCAGTCTGGAAAAGGGGAGCAGACAAATTGTACACTATCAGAAAATGCATCTCAGGAGAATGGCAAAAGAACGTATGCGGGTGAGTCGTGTGGGAAAGGTGCAGGGTTGCTGTCTTACCTAAACAAAGGCATTCACACAGAAAATTGTGAACTGGGGGAGAGGTCCTTGGACATTGCTCCTAATTAACTATGGGTATCCAGGTATGGTTCTGTCCTGAAAACTGACTAAAACAGACATTTTAAAATGTTTTTCTAGTGTTTCCTGATTGAAAGTTTACAGTTTTATAACTTACTAGGTTTTTTTAACTGCTGATGCTGTATTCCTTGCAGCACACTGAATTTTTGTATTTATGTAGAGCATCGTCAGTCGTGTGGCCACTGAGGCCATACTCAGTGCCCACAGCGACACCTGTGGTACCCACTGTAGGTATGTAACTCACCACAGCTTGGCAGTGGGTGATGCAGAAGATACAACAAACCACATGTCTTTGTCTCCACACTCCTAAAAAGCAGGAGACTTGGGTGCATCTTTAGTGTTGCAGTAAGAGTGTAAGTCTATGAATGCACACTACCACTAGATCTGTTCAGTAGGAAGGGGACTTTTTATATAAGCATTCTGCTTTAAGATGTCTAAAGCTTTAAAGGCCATGTAAAAAATGTAGATTCCCTAAATTCTGGATTCAGATCTTACAGGAAATCCTACTTACACTGAGAACTTCCGTAACAAGCATTTGCAAAAGATGGAAGCAAAATGATTTTTGGTTTTTTTCATGAGTGGAATAAAGTTTTGCAGGAGTAACAAGTCATTATGCTTATTGGAGGCCAATTATTTTATTTTCCTAACATTAGCCTTGTTACTCAAGACAAAGAGAAGGATCTCATGTCTATGAAGAAAGTTTTTTGGCAGAGAATACACAGACAGCTATTCCACACCCAAAAGTGTTATTTACACAGTAATCTAATTACTTTGTGAATAAAAAGTCAGTACTGAAGCCACTCCAGTAAATTTAAGCAGATCAGGCTATAGACAACTGCTGTGATGAAAACCTGTAACAAGACAAGATAAAGAGATCTGGGTGTATTCTACTGCAAATTAAACTCACATCGACTCCTCGTGTTTTAATCAATGAGCTTGCACGGGCGCAGCTGATAGTTGAGCTTGGCCTGGAAACTTTTAATTACAAGGTGATGATCTAGTTGGTCTTAACCCAGCCAAGCAAAGATTCACAGGGTATTAAAATTGTTGCCCATGTAATTACATGACTAGGTGATAGTTTCCAGTTATGTCAACCCATCTGTAGTAGGTATGAGAAATCTTTTTTTCTGTCTTTCTTAAAATGACAGCAGGTGGAGAAAATATTACCATATCATGGTTGACATTTGCAGGTTCAGTTCCCAGCTTCCCCATCCCAGAATGGGCACACACTGACTTGTGGCTGCGGTAGTGTTCATTGAGTGTATGTGAGCAGTAGTCATTTAACCAGTCCACTGAGCAAGATATCAGTGGAGCTGTGTTCAAATTGGCTTGCTTGTCTTCTTATTTGTAGACAGAGTTTTCTGAGACTAGGTAACAAAATCTGAGTGTCTAGTTGTGTATTTCCCTATGACATGGAGAGCAGAAGCTATTATCAAAGAGGACTACTACACAGCTATGTATGATTCTCTTCAGTTCTAATAATTGGGAATCAGCCTTCTGTTGTTCTTTCCTCTTTTGAATTTGTAATTGATATACACAGATGTGCTTACTGTGCCTTATCCTTTTCTATACTCATTTTCAACCCCTGTTCTCTTTTTTTTTCCGTCCTCCTTAAAGAAAAGGATAATATTTTCAAAAGAACGTCCTTTTCTGTGAATCTGCAGTTTTACCTATGCCAGTTTGGAACACAAGTACATAACTGTACCTCTAACTGCTTGCCTGAACCCAAACTGCACACTAGTGTAAGTACACAGGGTGCCAGGCCAACCTACTGCAGTTGCTCCTTGTCTGATCTTTCACAAAATCTTGTTTGGTGCAATTTCTGGAATACTCCCTTTAAGATGTCTGGAAAATGGAGGCTACAGCATGCTGAATCCATCTCTTCTAGATTTGTGCCCAAATCTTAAACTTTAGAAACTCCAACATAACCATACTTTCCATGTTAAACATATAAATACATGATGAGTAGAATTATCTCATATGAAGTTTTAAAAAATCCATGTAATTTAATCTGCAAACAACTAAAGTGTATTTTGGTTTTATATCTGTATGTGTATTTAATCAATGAGCTTGCATGGGCGCAGCTGATAGTTGAGCTTGGCCTAGAAACTTTTAGTTCCATTTGAAATGCTAAGTGCATGATACTGATGGCAGTGAGGGAATGCCTAACATAAGCTTCTGTCATCCTCTGCACAGCAGTTGACTGCAGCTTGGAATATATCTTGTAACTTTGAATTATACAGTCCAATAAACTCCAGCTATCTAACACCACCCTACTCTTGCATAACCTGACATCTATAACACTTTGGCACCAGTCAGTATTTTGTTTGCTTGCAGGATTATAACCACAGGGCAAGAACTGCACCTCAGTATATGACACAGTCTCAGGGCACTTTCATAACACAAACTGTCAGCATTGCAAAGCTGGTTAAGAGTATACTTGTATTGAAGGCTTTCTGTCACATTTTGGTATTAGCTACAAGACTTGGGGAAATAATGGAAACAAGAGTATGATTTTGCCTATTTAAATTGCATCTATTCTAACAGGACTAGCTTGTTAAATCTCTGCCACCAAATCTTAGGCACAGCCTATTTTCTAAGGCAGAAGAGATGCATAGTTGGGATGAATTATTTGCAGTACAGTCAGTGGTGACATACAGTAGTGGCAGAACACTAAAGAAAAGCAAGGAAATTAGCCAATGGCATTGGCTAAAATGGAATGATTTTATAGGAAGGAAAAGCATCATATTCCCATGTACCATCAAAGGAAGAATGTGTATATAATATATATGCAATTTAACATCAAAGTAATTAAGGTTGCTCAAGATTAATCTAGTCACATCCCAGAAATGGTATGATTCAGGTCACTTACAGTTGCAGAGCCGCAAAATTTTCAGACTATAGATATTTCCATAGATAAGGAGATATCCAAGCCAAGGAGAAGCTTTAGAAGTGAATGATCTTAACCACACACTTAAATACATTGCTGAACTTCATTCTGAGGGGAACCAACATGAAATGGAAGCTAGTTTAAATCCATTGAGAATACTCCAATGTGAATGATTCAGGTACCTCCGCTTTAGTAACTGTTTTAGCTGCAGAGCCAATCAAATATTTTGATACAGCAATGTGTGAAAGGCAGCATAACAGTAACAAACACTTTAATCTCCAGACAGTTGTCTCATTTCAGAGTTCCATCATTATACATTAAAAGATTTTTTAAGTATCTTTCATAATATTTTAAATAACTTTGTCACTGCTTATAACAATAATCTGGAAGTGAAAACTTACCACAGAATTAATGTCGGGACTTGATGATCTCAGAGGTCTTTTTTGGCCTGGATGATTCTATGAATTAATTTGCTCTTCACCTTCAGATACAGATATTTTTTTTGTAAAGGCCGTGAGATTTTGTTTAGGCTCCAAGTTCTGATGTGTATTCCATCACTGTACTCATCACTGTTTGAGAGAGAGAGAGGTCCTTATTAGCAGACATCCTTCCGGTCACAGAGCAGGGGAAAATAAAGTGCAAATGTTCATTGCAGCAAAGCCAACACTGGCAACACATGCCACTAATCTGAAATTCTAGCATTGTTAGAGTATTTAACAACATTTTCAGGTACACCTGGACAGCACCAGGAGTTGCAAACTAACCAATAACATTTTACAGATACACTCATGATTTTACTTTTCCTCTTTCAAAATACAGGCACTTGGATGTGGGTGTGTGGGACAGGCTGTCCTCAGCCGAGGAGCCCATGGTGGGACCATGACAATAGCCATTGGATTTGCAATGGCAGTCACCGTAGCAGTTTATGTATCTGGGGGGATTTCTGGTAAGTGAATTATTTTATATATATATATATATATATATATATAATCTATTGCCATGGGTTTAAGGCTATCATATTAAATTGCTCCCATTTTGTGGTATAAATTATGTATCTAACTATAGCAAGCACCACTAACCATCCTGCATTTGCTTCTTTATTGGGTATTCATCTCCATTATACACAAGATTACAGTTCAGTCCCATCAGGGCAGAGCAGTTGCAGATGATGCAATGTTGTACTTCCTGTGTTTTTCTCTCAGCAAAGGATTCTGCACGCAGTGCATTTTCTCTGTTAAAGAGGAACAGATATTTCAATAGGCTGTCACTATCCAACATGTGATTACTACTTTAGAATATTAGTTCCTATATAGAATGTTAGTAAATTCTGTGGCTCTTTAGCCTGCTAAAATATTTTGCATCAGTTCCTCATGAAATCCTAAATTCATGTTAGCGTAAAATATATTGTCTGCACACTCGGTGAATTTGAGCTGTTTTATTTATGAAAAGTCCCCTTTTTGCCTTTTTGGTTTTTTAAACATCTGATTTTCTTCAATGTCTAAATAATTTCCCACCATTTTTTCCAACATCATATTTCACACAAGCTCGTGGCTGTGGTCACTGCAGGCACAAAAGAATGGGGAACGCACTGTCCAAAACAGACTTTTTTGTTTTTAACCAGTATACTATCAGTGGCACAAGAACCAAGAATCTTTTAACCCCTCTATTGTCAGCATAAGAGATGACTCTTACTTCCAAATTTAATGTCAATCACACATCCCTAATACTCTTCTGATTTGTCCTGGCCATCATAATTGCCCAGTATTATATACAGGTGGAGAACAGTATCAAGTGTTGAAAGAAAGGAAAATTATTCATTCCACTCAGAGTAAAGAACAAAAGACAAGATAACAATTTATCAAAATTCAGATGAAGGGTTGTTAAATAAGGTGCCATCCATCTGTTTGCTCTGTACTGAAGAATTTGAATCCTTCAGCAAGGAATTCAAAATTAATTCAAGACTGGTGCTACTCGGTCAGCATTTTGGAAATGATACAAAGAAGGTTTTTCTCCTGCTTGTTATCTGTGTTTGTCAGTTCATTATGTATCAAAGGTGCCTGGATTTCATAAGATAATGACTCACTGACCTGAAGTGCAAACAAACACAGAAACTGTACATAGTGGCCCTTTCTTCATCACTAGCTTTTGACAGACAAAGGTCATGCTCTTTTAGTTATTGTATTAAAAAACTATGGCCATTTTTTTCTGGCAACAATAAAACTAACATGAGACTTTACCTGGAAGGTAAGCAATGGAGCTGCTATGTCCTTGCAAAACTTGGGCTTCACTGTATTTTTGCTGCTGACTACTTTTTAATCTGTTTATTTGGCAATTTGTAGTTAAGTATTACATAATTGTAAAAAATTAAGTTTTCCAAAAGCCTTCAACACTTTTTAAAAATGTTGATAAAAGATGTTGAGGGAAGTGACTAGCACATGACTTAAAGATATTTTAGCAACTGAAATTGTCAGGGAGAATTTCAGTGTTGCTGAAATCTTTCCCATGTGAGTTTAGGTGTAACTACTGCTAAATACAAAGGAAGGAAATTCCACAGGAAATAGAAATCTGTTTCAGCTCAGCTGCTTTATCAGTTTCCTTATCATGGACCTTTCTGACAGTGTAAGAGCTTGATGAAAACATGCGATGAAAAACTAAACACCACTGTTCACAGATCTCATCTAGGTATAGATCACCAATAGTCAGCATGAAGCTGGATAGCCATAATATTGTTTTATTTTATGTTCATGAAAACTGAGTGTCTAAGTAATCCCACGTTCAAGAGTGGGATGTAAGCATGACTTAAATCCAGGGTACTCCAGATCTGCCTCAAGATATATGATCAAGCCAGTAATAGTTCTTAATACATGCTTGCTAAACTGAACGAATGCTCTATTGCGTCAGTTCTCCCTTAAAAAGAGAGAATACATGCAGAATGATGGACCCTCCCATCGCAACCAATAGGGCAGATTTAAGCTTTCTGTAGAAAAGCTTTCTATAGGTCTATAGATTACACAGTGCAGGATCACAGTCTCATAAATAGCAGTCTGAAAACACCAAAAGGGAAGCTGGATCTTGGTGGCTTTCCCCGTCCCCCTCTAATTACATCTAACTTGTTTCAATTTAATTGCAGTCAGCATTTAATTGCAAAACAACATCTAGAAAAGCACGTACTAGTCTTATGCTGAAAAGTGCCCACACTTTTACAAATCCTTCACCTATTCTCATGTATCTGTGTCATCCACGAGACTTATTTTGTGATTTATTTTTCAGGTGGTCACATAAACCCAGCCGTTTCATTAGCCATGTGCGTGACTGGAAGATTAAAATGGAGCAAATTACCAATTTACATATTAGCACAACTCCTGGGAGCATTCGTTGGAGCAGCGGCTGTCTTTGGGATTTATTATGGTGAGTACGCCTTAGCCATGCTCACAGGACAAACTAGAGGTCAGGCATTTGCTAGGGCCCCAGTTTTTCAGTGAATGCCAAGCAGGCAGAGGACTGTTCAGACAGGGCTAATGTCAGGACTGAACCTAAAGCCATAAAGAAGAATGGAAAAAGCATAGAGTTTGAAGTAAAAAAAGAAGCTTGAATGTTCCAGATATCCTACAACTTTTCTGAAACACCAATACTCCAGGAAATGTTTTGAAATTTAGAGAAATTATTCATGGGAAATCAGATACTCTGAGATCATATATTTCTCAGTAAGGATTTTAAATTACTTAATAGCCAGGATATAGTGCTATTCATCTTCCAAGCAAATTGGAAACATTAAAGACCTGATTCAAGTGCCTGTAGGCAAGTATCATCAACACCATTCACTGAAGTTACAGGATATGAGATCAAGTCCCTCCTGACTAAACTTCAGACCACCCTAGAGAAGTAGGTCTCCAAGGCAATGACCTCTGGGTAGACTGATAAAGGGGTCACATATTAGAAGGGAAAAAAAAAAAAAAATTACCCCTACCCTTGAGGCATGTTTCTTTTACGTGGTGTGCCGCAACAGGCAAAAAAACCTTAGTAACCGACTCTGATTTGATGAACCCCCTCAGTGTGATCAGTTGCTTCATTCAACTACTCCAAAACTGTGCTTCTACTGTCCTAACCCATCTCCTCCAAAGCCCCTCTCTTATGGGCATTACGTCTGCAGACAATGCTGATCTAGGTGCAACAAAGAGAAAAACAAAAGTAGAAATGCCTGTTGGATGTCATCTAGGTACTCAGCACTAGTAGTATTCACAAATGGAAAAATCTTTAGGAACTGTGGTAACTGTTCTGAGTTTGATGGGTTTTTTTTATTGTTTGTTTGCAGTTGGGGGGCTGGAAGAGTGAGCATGTGTGTTTGGTTTGGGCTTTTTTAGTTTGCTTGTTGCTTTTTAAGGTTAGAATTTTGAAACAGTGGGATTCCAGAACAGGAGTTTGGCCTGAATCTAACTCCTCCTCATGCCAGACAACAAGGATTAGTGCTGTAGCTAGGATGCAGCAGTACGTCAACATGCATTTGTTTTCTGCCAAAGGGTAGCATTAGAACAGGCAGCCAAGATAGGCAACCTAGTGACGGGGTTGGATTTGAAGGCTTCTTCCTGTTATTCAGGCATGCAGGATTTTTTCATATCACTCTCTGCTAAAGTACTTTTGCCTCCCTCTTGTTCTTATTAATTCCTAAACTTCTCCTGCATGTTTTCCTTCCTGCAGGTGTGTTGTGTAATTGTTGAGGTCCATCAAAAAGTCACTGGGAGAAAAACAGACATAGGAGCTCAATGTCTTCCCCATACACATGTATTTGAACTAGGTGCTTTCATTCTAAGCAATGTCCCTGAAAGAGTGAGGGAATACATCTGCCATGCTGCTGAGCTTGAGGCCTTAAAGTACAAAGTAACTCACAGCTGAGAATGGATAAGGAAAAGACATGAGATAATCCAACACTGTAAATGAGAGTACCTGACCAAATTAATTAGCTAAATATTCTCTGGACACATGTGGTGTCCTTAAGCAAAGCTAGAAAAAAAACAGGGGCAAAGAGAAACAGATTTGTCTGCAGGAGAAACTAACCGTCCTCACCATTACATTAATGGAGATGGGAAGCTGTTTCTTTACTCAACGAGTATAAGATCATCACTGGACCCACTAGTGAAACGGAGGAATGGTATTTCTCATTCATGTCTGTCTTCCTTAGTGTTCTCCTATTTCTAACGTTTCAGGTATTGCCAAAGCAGCAAATTATTCTGACACAGAAGTGGTAACATATATTTAAAATAAATATAGTAACTCAGGAGAGTTCATTCCCAGAAGTCATTGCACAGATGCTAAGTGGAATAGGGGATTCCACAACAAAACAAAAATCAGGACACTATGCATTTTTGGGGGCATTATGCCAAATGCAGCACCTCTTGGAGAATAAAAGAACTGTTCAGAAGCAGAAAATGCTCCTTGGCACTGATTTTGAAGCAACAAATAGTGGGGGAAAAGTCCCATTTTTGAAAGCTGTGATACATAAAACAAGTACTTCAGAAGGCACCGGAGGAAAGATGAGACAGAAGGGTACCATTAGTAAGTACATCACCTTCAATCTGTTAACCACATTCACAGGAAAAATGATCAGTTCCATCTGAGAATGTGAAGTGCTCAGACTTAGTATATTCTAGTCATAGAAAACCCAGTGCTTATGGAAACGTGCAATCAAGTTATGGCTCTTTTCTGTAGATGCCTTCATGGAGTTTAGCAATGGAACATTAGAAGTTACAGGACCTAATGCAACAGCACACATCTTTGCAACATATCCAGCTCCATATCTGTCTCTCATAAATGGATTTGCAGATCAGGTAAGTGCTGTCTTTGTTCTACAAATTAAATATAGTGAAAACTGTAAAAGCAAACATTAAAAAAAATAAAATACACAGATCTCTAACAGTTATGATGCCTCTCACTGTTTTGGTCATATGTCACTGCACTCAGTAGCAACGATGATGCAGTGCTGTTTGTGGGGGTTACAGTTCAGTCATATTTTACATGTAAGACAATTTCAAGTTGTTCTTTTCACATATATCATATTAATTGTTGCACTCTATATCCTTAATGCAATACATGTAAGAGGTCTTCCCCATCATAAATTCATGTTTCTCCATAAACTTCAGCTGAGCTGTGCCCATTTACATCAAAATCCATCCCATTTTGTGGACCTGTTATTCTTTAAGTACTGCTTAAGCAGCCAGTTGAACACACCTTGAACAACTGAGTTTTCTGCTACCATCCATCTCCTCTCCCCTTCTCTTTAAAAATCATTTGTATTAATTGTTATTTTTTTCAAATTAATGAATCTGGAAAAAAGTCTCCATTTCCAGTCTATCCTCCAATCCCACTTATGCAACATTGAAAAAGGAAGTTTTGCATCTTCTACCCACTTCTAATCAATTTGCTTCCTTCTTCAGTCATACAAGAAAGAAATACTCTGTAAGTAGGCTACAAAAAAATAGGGACTGTTGAAGCACAGGAATTCCTTATGTAAAGGCTTAAACATTGTGCAATCTCACTTCAAAAAGTTCCAAACATTGTAATGAAATTTTATAAGAGAGACAATTCTTATCTTTGGCTCTATCAAAAGACTTCTCCATAAAATCTTTTTACACATGGATATTTTAAAACAAATTTAAAACTAGAGGAAATGAAAGTAATTTTTAAAAACTCCAAAACCTAAATAAATCAGTATAGAAATGTAATGATTTGACATAACTGAAACTTCTGTCTGTTGTTCCCTCAAAGTTAATGATTAACAAAATCAACATTTACAAATCATTGGATTCAAGCAGATCAGTGCTTCTGTCAAAGTAATTCCAAGAAAAATTCCCTCAGCAGCCCAGCTACCATATGTAATACAGAGTTCATGTTGCAGTTACACTTGCAACCTTAGTTTAGGTCATTCCTAATTTTTAATCTGCTCAGTTTTGACATTAGAGACATCGCTTTTTTTCCCTCTTACCTTATTTAGTAGCTGGATAAAAAGATGCATGTATAGTCAAATTTATCAGCCTGAGCTACAGTCATATAAAATACTTACATCAATGTAACTGATTGTGTTGGCATAGCAAAATTACTCCAAATTAAGTAAATGGAACTGTTAAACTGATGTGGTAGCAAGGCATCAGATTTCATATAGGATATGCTAGTTAAATCCTCCTTTCTTTCCACATCAGGTTGTTGTAGATTTTTAACTTTCAAATGTCCTCAGCACATATATTGTATTTTTCTTTCAGCACAGATACCAAAACTCTTCATTACTGTGAAGTAGAGGTGCACTGGTTCCAAATTTTGCTGTTCTGTAGAGTGTGATAAATCAAAATATCAGCTCTAAGCCACCACAATCCACAGTGCTACCATAGCCTCTCTTTTATTATTGAAGGAATTGGCATGTACTTATTCTTTTCTTTCCACTGACCAGGTGATGTCAACAGCTGTGCTTCTTCTGGTTATATTTGCTATTTTTGACACCAGAAATAACAGTGTACCAAAGGGCCTGGAGCCAATTGCAGTAGGACTTCTTATAATTGTTCTTACTTGCTCCTTGGGAATGAACAGCGGCTGTGCCATGAACCCGGCCAGGGATCTAGGCCCAAGGCTCTTCACAGCCATTGCAGGATGGGGGATGGAAGTATTCACGTAAGTATGCCTGGATATGAAATAAAATCCTCTTGGCTAAAGTTGATTCCTAGGAAAGTAAGATCCTGATTCAACATGGTACCAAGTCATACTTTATATACATATAGGTAATTCTTTGCATACCACAAGAAGCCATTCATGCACTTTAAGCCAGACATTCTCTAGGAACTAGGCTTTAAAAAGGATTTCCTGCTCCTAGGGCAAATCAAACATGCATTATCTCTAATATCAATCATTCTTTCAGGCAGACCCTTCCCAAAATATTAGAGATTCTTAGAGGTCACTCAAAACATAAGAGTGCTTTCTTCTGTTGTACTGCAGCTTTTAGACAAAAAGAAAAAAAAAAAACAAATGGAATCATGTAAGAGTTAGTTGGGAGTATTTATTGGGTGCTGTAAAAAACAGACAGGTATTAGATTGATTCAGCCTATTATTACCACTGAGTTATTGCAGAAATACACAACAGTCTAAAAGCCTGACTTCCTGCCTGGGAGCGAAGGAGTGAGTGAAAGAAAGCTTCCTTCATTTTCCCACATCTCAGAGCAGATTCTCAAATTCCTGTGCATGCATGTGCGCACGCACACACACACACACACTCTCTTGGCTGGCCAAATGCACAGCTAATTAGTTGCATATCAGATCCACAGCTTACACATACCCAGTGTAAGAGGTGCTCTGGAGTACCTAAGTTAGAGTAATCTGTCATCAGGAGATAGACTTTTCGGTTTGTTTTCCCAGTTATTTCCAGTTATTTATAAGTAGGAATCCCCAGAAGTATTGCAGACCACTAGAGAGCCCTGGTTAATAGAGACTTCATTTTAGCTACTTCACCATGTATAAATAATCTGTATTTATTTAGTATTACTTCAATCTACATAAATCACATGCCTTAGTAGAGAAGAGCAGTAGCAAAGCTTTTCTCACACACAAAAGAACCCAGACACAGCATAGAAGAAAGAGGCACAGTCATGCCACAGGCCAACCTAAATCTCTGATGTAACACAGCTCCAGCTTGCACTTGGTAGGAGGTCACCTCTCCATTGCAGTTACCTCCAAGCTTTTTCTTTCAAGCAGCTCTTACGACTGTGTCATTAGAAGCAGTTGTTGACTATGATGGTAATTATAGTGTCATGTGCTGCAATCTCTAATAGATTATGAAACTGGCTATTTGCTGAAAATATTTGGAAGCCTTGATTGTATTGTGGCCTAGTCACGGAATACCTATGAACTTCCCTACTTCCTACTCATTTACCTTTAGCTATTACAGGAAAACTGTACATCTGTACCAGTATGGGCCCTTCTCCAATTTAGTTCTAGGATTAGATACAGAGTTAATGTATCCTTGATGCAAAGATCATACTAACAAATTTTAACGTGAGAATGTAATAAGGGGAAAAAAAAAAAAAAAAAGGATACATGACATTGCTGGTCATTGCCAGAATAAATTTGCAGCAGTCTCAGGTATGTAAAAATTGAGGAAGAATCAGTTTTCTCCCTGCCTTCAGTTGTAAGGCTACAGCTATAGCCAAAAATTCCCAAAAGGGAATGATAAAACAGGACTATGTTCTCATCTATTTACAGCACAGATCCAGGTGGGACTAAGGAAGAACTTGATCTGTGTTAGGTAGATGGAAGCTCTAGATCAGTTACAGACTGTGGGAGAAGTCTGAATGACTGTAGGTGGGATCCTGAATCTTCTAATGCTCTGATATATTATATACAAGACACAAGTATGTCTTGCACATGTAATGTGCAAGTGAAGCAGCAACAGTTGACAGCTAATCCTTTAATGTCTCCGTTTAACTGGAATTCACAACCTTGAGGCAGATGCCCAGGAACTGCCAGTAAAAGGCATGCCCAGGAACTGGGACTTACACGTGAAACCTCCAGTGACATAAGGGGAGTGCTGCACAAATGGAAAAATTGGAAATACTGCAGAGAGGTCGAAAATTATCAGAGTGAGGCTGAAAGTAGCACTTAGGAGTGACCATGGAATATCTCACAAGGTGACTGTGCAGCCTGGGTGAGCGGTGTTTGAGTGCTGCCTACAGAGGACTGAGAAGCGGCTCCACAGAGCAGTGTTTCGCGGCAGCATTTGAAGACTATTTCACGGCTGGTTTAGCGAGGGTTCTTCGGCAGCCTTGCTGAGGCTGGGTTTGACCACCTCGGCAGCACAGACGGTGCAGCGTGGCCGCTGCGCGGCGGGAGGTAGGGCTGGCAGAGCTTGTCCGCGGCCGGCGCGGTAACGCTGACACCTCGTGGCCGCCGGATCCGCATAGGGGTGCCATCGTCGGGACCAAACGAAACTGCATTTCGGGAACGGTCAGGAGACGCACTTCTTGTCTGCACATAGATCTGGGCAGCGAGCTGGCCTCTGAAATATTTTGCAGTCTCTCTGGAACGTAGACAGCAGCCGGACACTTCCCGCACTGGGGAATGCTGGAACTATCCTGGCGTTTCTTACAGCAAACGGCCTTAGCTCACTCTCCCACAGCAGCTGGCTAGGTGAGAACGGTATTTGTAAGTCTGAAGTGAGCCAAAGGCCCCAGTCCGTGTAATTTATATGCTGTAGTTTCCTGGAAATTCGTGCAGTTAACCAAAGTGCTGTCCTTCACAGCCAGCTACCTCATCTTCTGCCCAACAGCCAGAACACCTGGTGATGACAAAGGGAGAGCTGGATATTTCCTGCTTACTTGGCAGCAAAACTGAAAGCTGGGGTGAAGCTAAGGTATAAAGGAACTAAGGTTACTTCAGTGAAGCTATCTGTGCTGTCACAAGGAGTATCTTGCTTCTGTGATGGAGGATTGAGTGTTACAGAAACTCATAACCTGATGTGACCTGATGTTATTTCAGCTTTGGCGTTGCCCTCTACAAAGGTTTTACAGCAACTGCCTTAGCAGAGAGTGTTTAAATTGCAGCTGACAGCAGCTGCGCAAACACAGGTTATGATTTAGAGAAGATCATGCAGGAGCCAATGAGGTGCATGTCAGCTCATGAAACAAGCTGAGAGAAATCTGCCAAGAAACACCTTCATTAGATGCTGATGTACACACATGGGTACACACAAAGGAATATGTGCAAGTGCTTGATATAAATGTTGTCATGCTGATTAATTCAGTAAAACCTTAATCCATGCTTGATCCAGAAATTCAGGCACTCAACAACCAACAGATCTATAAACTCAACAGAAAAGAATCAGTTGTCATTTTATATCCTCAAGGCAAAATATAAATAATTCTGAAGGCAAAACATGCATATCCAAGGCATTTCTGAGCAAGGACTAATATTATATTCAACAGGACACTGTGAGATTAATTCTTGTGTTGATATTTAACCATAAGTTCATTTCTGCATGAATCTATACAACTGAGGGGTGTCATTACATTTTAAAAGGCAGCTTCCTGTAAACTTCCACTCACACATGAATTTGTCCCTTTATATTTCTGGCAGAGAATTAGAAGAAAATTACTTCTCTGTATGCATGAAATTGAAGTGGCTGGGTTTTTCCTGCAGACTCACATAATTATTACAGCATGTTATCGAAACAGAACACCTTCATGTAGGGTTAGGAATGTTTGTGCTCTGAACACAATACTCAAAATTTTACTGTCTGAATGTGGATCTCCAGGAAAGGGAGAACAACTCTACCAACCCAAGACTCCTGCATAAAGAGGCTGTTATTTATTATTTGATACCTTTAATGGTGGATTTGTTTCTTTTAAAATGTTTATAGATCTACACATTTAAAATTAAATCCAAGTAATTATACAAATATTTCAGTGGAGCCAATGTGCTGGACTTTCTTAATGAACACGATAATTCTATAAAAGATTAACTTTTAGGTGTATGAAACATCTGAATGCTTATTTACCTCATACTGAAAGACTCCACATTATAAACAGAGGTAAGATGCTGCATCATGAAATCTGAAACTGCCACTCTGGTCAAGTAAAATCTACTTTACAGTCACTGTGTTTTATTATATTCCTTAAGGCAAATATACTAAAAATCCAGTATAATCCATCATACTTGTCAAGAAGAGCACTGCATGCTGTTGCAGACCTGAAGACCATTTTCCACAAACTATTCCCTGACCCAAATCAGACAAGCAGTAAAGGGACCTTATTTACTAGGGTGGAAGTACAGCACACCAACATGTCTGGTGGTTGTCACTTCTCTTTTCAATTGCAGCATGGGCAGGACAGATGACAGTGTAATCCATTCACAGAATCACAAGGCAAAATAGAAAGGTCTACAGTGTTGTGCGTGCCATCATATTTATTCATGATAAGGTAGGGTGTTCACTACAGCAACAAATGAAAGTAATTAATGTTCTCTCCTTTTTTTTTTTTTTTGTCTTGCAGGGCTGGAAATAACTGGTGGTGGATCCCTATAGTTGCACCCATGCTGGGAGCTGTACTTGGAGCAATGACCTATATTGTTTTTATTGAAATCCATCATGCAGATACTGAGCCAGGAGAAGAAAATGATGTGTATGATAAATATGAATTGTCCAATATGGAGTAAGAAGTGAAGACTTTTTGCTCTCATTTTATTGTGTGGTTTTTACACAAATGAGTGTTTGAGCCATTTTATAAAACCTGTACGCCTCAATTAAAAATTCATGTTTCAAAGGAGAAAAATCTATCCAGAAGACAAGTTCAAAACCTACCATTGGGCTGATCACATTCAAAACTGGGCACTTGGGGGTGGAAAATGTAAATTGTTTTTTTTCATATGACTTTCAGATTGAGTTATTTCCTAGGCAAAAGTGTAGTGAAATGAGGCACTGACCTGCTAATTCAACACATGCAATCTTAATCATGTTGCCTAGTTAACCGAAAATAAATGAGATGTTACTGCGTGCATAGGTAGGTAGTGGCTTCAATGGTGAATTTATGTGTGAGAATATAACTTATTTTATATAGCCATTATTTAAGAAAACTAATTAGAAAACTAAAAACAATATCCAAATTGCCTAAATGTTAATTAAGTAGTTTTAAACAACTTACTAAGCTGGAGTCACTAACTGAACAGCAAAGAATCAACTCATCAGTGATGGTGTTTAGTAACTGAGGATATGATCACAAAGGGTAAAAACTGTGTGAGATAAGATCAACACCAAAAAAGACAAAGGTCTACTTCTGCACAGTTTCTTCAGTGAACAGTATCTAGTCACTTTTAAACTAATTCCCTGACTTTTATGGTACCAAATATTAAAAGCCTAACATAGAATATTAATCCAACCATATGTTTTTGTACTTTCTGGATAAAATTTATTCCTGTGAAGACTGTCCAACAACAGATGCTTATGCTGTGCCAAAATCAGCACAAGGCCCATGTCTATAAAAGGTTTAAAGTGACCTTCTGCTTCTAATCCACATGAGGGGATTTAATCTGATTTGTGGGAGTAATTTATATTTTGGTAGCAGTAATTAAAATTAGAAACTGGTCTCAGACCTAGTCCTAGATCTTAATTCCCCAAGGAAGACCATCTCCACTTCAGACTTCTGAAGCGTGGGTTCCCTGTCACAAAAGATAAGTGGTTGGACATACATCACTTCCTAAATATCCATCCTCGAAAAGTGAAGGGTTTTTTTTTTCTGATTAACTACTGTGAATTGAATGTATCTGATTAAATCAAAGTTAATTTCTACTATGTATATATATACATGGTTATTGGTGGTGATCATCCTACTCAGTGATCCTCCTGAGCTATTTTCATGGCAAAACTCCAGGGTCCCAGTTCAATGTATTCATTTTAGGCTGTCCTCTATAGATTCTTAAAACTCTGCCCCCTAGAATTCACACAGTTTTTCTGCTTTCACTCCTGAAGGGAGGAATCTTTCATGTTGCCAGTAGTAGCCTGTGGTAAGGCATCCACAGGAACAGTTTTGAAAATAACCATGGTCAGAATCTGCCTCGGCATTTGGGCAGATCAGGCTTGCGTCACTGCGTGTCTCTATCATGCTACCTGGTATGTCATACTGATTGATGGCAGCAAAGGAACAAGGAAAGCTTTGCTTGCTTCAGGTGATGCTATATCCTCAAGGGAGTAACATTCCAGTTTTAATTATGGTTTTGAATAAAACTTACAGTACTAATGAACTCAGGTTGCCCATGGACCATAAAAACCCTCAGAAAAATGCTCATTTGATTCAGCATTTCTCAGAGTTAAAACCCAAGCAGCTATGCTCATCCACATCTGCCTGCCTGGCATCATTATCATGAGAACTACAATATCAAGAAGTGGGGTGTACAGAATCAGTCCTCCATTTGAGCAGAAGAAAATCAAGAGTACAATGTGGAAATTATTCCTAGCTGTAGGCTTTATATATATTTGCAACACAAACTAGTTCATCTGTCCTATGTACTGATAAATTGCACTATGTAATATAAGCAGGTGTGGAAAAGTGACTCCAGAATGAGTCTTCTTTTGCTGTCCCTTGTAAATGAGGTCTGCTTCCCACCCCTTGGTGATACCTGGCAGGAGCACTCTGAGGTGGTTGCCAACCATCTGTGTCTAGAGAGGGATTACATAAATAAGAACAGTCAGAAGTCTGCTCTCAGGTCTGAAAGGCACTTTTCCACCTACACCAGTATCTAGCATGATTTCATGTGTGGAAAATAAAAACAGACAGCTAATTAACCAGAAATAATCAATTTTACCCAAAATGCAGGTTATCATTTGCTGTGCTAGAACTTTGCATAGTCAATAGCAGAATACAGGTGAGGAATGAGAAAAGGACAGTTTATTTATAGAATCTACTGAGTGACTGGCCCACACTTCATGCGTGCCCTGTGGATCGGCCAAAGCGTGTGAAGTTGTGCGCAACAGGTTTTGCCTGTAAATCAATATGGTATTTACTTGTCTGTAGTTCCAGCATGCACATGGCAAGCTGTGACTGACACAGTAGCATGATAGCCCTGCAACATCAAATACATTCTCACAACTTGTTTACAATTCTGTATTTGCCTAAAGAACTTACTTTTAAACAAGCAAGATGCTAGGGACCTGTCTCAGATTTGACATGATTTACATCTGTAAGAATGAATCCTGCTTTAAGGACAAAACTCAGCTGAGCCTTAACTACAAAACTATGACCGGTATCTGCATAATACAATGGGAACAATAAAAGCAATCGCATGTCTTACACAGACATCATTATCTGTTTTGTGTAAAACAAAACCCCATCTTTTTTACTTTGCATAAACTATGCAATTTTCTGTTATCAGCTGATATTCAGTGGTCACATTCTCAATGAATTAATAGAATACAGTTGGCAACAGTCAACAGTTTTTCCAGCTGTAAGACCTTCTGGTTAGTGAATTAATAGTAGTCAGGCTTGATCATTTTGATGTTGAAAAATAAGTAATTTTCAGAGCATTGCTCAACTTTCAGTCTGCGTTTCATTTGAGGGTTTTTGGGCAATGTGTTTGTTCTTTAGAGCTAAACTTAGTATGGAAGGAATTTGGAAAGTGATCCTGCAAAGAATACTGGGTTAAAGGCTGTTGTTCCTTAGAAACCAGTGGAATTATTTACAACAGAAGGCAATAGAGGCAAGGACAAATACTCAGATAATTGAGCTTGAAATATAATGGAAACTGTACTTGTAGTATTGGCTGTGTATCTGGATGAATGTGTTGTGGTTCAAAATAAATGCAGTCAATCCCTAATAAATGCATTCCAGTACTATTTTTATAAAAAAGTATCTCCCCTTGGGCACCTAAGGACATATTAAAGAATAAATAGCTGCCTATTATGACCTACAATGTTTTATAGCCTTGTGCTGGAAGAACACATGGACTTACAAGCTGTATTCCCAGAGCGTAGAGCCAGTGGCAGATTTTGTGGGTCAGAAGCAGTGCCAAAGCAGAGAAATGCACCAGTAATGGCCGGTGAGGAGCCATGAGACGCCAAGGCAACAATGACAAGGCCAAGTGCATCACCTCTGGCCCTTCTCTTTTCTTGTCTGTGGCCTGCCTAGGGACACTTTCTGCCACAGTTTTCCCACCGGATTAATGATAACCTAGGTGGGATATTTTTCTTAAGCTCTCCTTCAAAGATTGCTTTTAAGGCATGCATATCTCACATCAGATTTAACTTAACAGTGCTTAGAAAATGCCCCAAGCTAGTTTATCCATCTTGTTATCTACAACAGGGACATACTTTGCTAATTTAATTTAAAAAACACCTGAAAACCTGATCAGGAAAGGTGGGGTGGGGGTGCAAAGGGGAGACAAAAATATTAGAAGCTTTGAATTTTCATAGGAAGCCACAAAGGCAAAAAATCTCAAATTTTGAGTTGCAGCAGGTATTTTATCCTTCATCCATCCTGATGACTCTTACCTTCCCATCAAGCTTTCTGATTTTCTTTTCACCTTTCTCCTGACAATACTATATGCTGTTCTCCATCTCTGTAGAGTACAATACATCTCCAGAGTTAAATACAGCACATTTTCCTCTGTTACATCTTAGGATGTTCTCATGAGAGCAAATTGAAGTTCACCTCACATGCTTGTTTTTTGGCAGTTGCTTGCATTTTCCCCCCTACTATTCCCACTAAACAGCCCTGTGCTGGAAAAGACAACAATTAATTGTAACTTCCAGTAACAGCTGCTGTTATTTTCTTTATTATAATTGTTATTGCATAACAGATTACATCTTTCAATAATACAAGAGCACAAGATGATCCACCCCCCCCAAAAAAAAACCCACCCAAAACCGAACCTCTGTTCACAATATCTAGTTCAGAATTTTACTTTTGCTTTGCATCTACAATTTGTTTAAAAATTGTTTAGAATTATTCTACTGTATGAGTTAATGGCGTTCTGCTTATTTACACACTTCAATGACAGTCTCAGAGGAGAAAGTATTAGGTAAATATTTTTAGTCATTGGCGTTTCTTTGTGTAAAAGGTGTTACTAATACGGGGAATATTACAGCAATGATCAAGCTTTCTGGGCAGATAACCCAATTAGGTCATTTTCCATGACATGTACGCACAGAGTAACACAGTCACTCTTAGACCTGCCCAGGAACTGAGCAGTGTGCTTTAAATTATTAGAACTAAGGCTTTCCTTTTTCACACTTCAAACATTGCTCCCAGAAATCAAAAATAAGGATCCTGCTACATGCCACGCTGACAAATAAAGCAATAATAAAGAAAAATTTCAACAATTGATAAAATAAAGCAATCTCTTTTGGCCAGAGGTCAATGAAAAGGCTGACTGATAAATGTTTCTTTGCTTTGGAAAACAATGTACATTTTGCTGGGGAACACTGAAATAAAGAGACAACAGTACAAGTAACACCATCAGAAGACTGTCTTTAGGTTCTCCTTGCAGAAAATTCACACTGTCTTGAATTGCAGCATTTCTGTCTGAATTTCACTTGATCAATGCATTATATTGACTCACAGCCTCAGCACACAGACAGTTAACTTTGTGGTTAAGGTGCACATACATTGCAGCTTTTGCTGGCCTGGCTGTGTTGGCAGGTACTATGCAATTTGTTAAACTTTAAATCAATATAACTAGGCTGTAAAAAGCAGTCTGAAGTATTATAAGCTGTTTCACACAAGTAGACTTACCATAGCAGGAAAAAAAATAGCCAAGTGATAGTTCCTAAATTCTCTCCTGGTTACTAACTGCCGGTGCTGCTGTGCTGTTTTCTGCACAAAAGTATTGGACCACATTATACTGAAAGCATTTCAGCCAAGTAGAGAAATGCTGTGTGAAAGTTATGCAGTTCTGCAGTGAGGAAATGCTCACACGCACCAGAGAACTCGACCATTTAAAAACTTGGGAGCAGTCTACAAATCTCTACAGTAGTATAAAAAGTCACTGAAACATCATAGAGAGGCAGCAGTGGGTTATCATTCATTCCAAGAATCATATTCCCCAAGCCATAGACAAGGAAATCAGCATAGCATATGTAGCCTCAGATGTGGATTCTGACTTTCAGAAGTTGGAACCCAAACCTTGCAAGTGCAGGCTAAGGCCCCAAATCAACAGAGCATAGATTTATCAATGTGGCTTTCAATATTTACCTAAAATTTGCTGAATATGAATAGTCTTCAGGGGGGAAAAAAAGAGAATCAGTATAAAGACTGCACCTTCTTCTGGCATCTGAAGATTTCACAGGGTGGAAATCTGGAAAATGCCTTAGAAGAATAATAAAGATTAACAGTCCAGCATCAGATACAGAATGCTCTGTTGGGACTATGTTCATGACTGTTGCTTTATGTTTCCAATTAACTCAATTTTAGAGCAATGGACACAGTCCAAAGATTTACATAACTAACAAATACAGTGAAAAGTACAGATTTCCTGAGGTATTTTAACACTAACCAGATACATTTGCAATAAAGGCTGAATTGAAAGTCTGCTGCTTAAAGCAGTGAAACCCATTACTTACCTAAAAGGGATACTTCCCAAGAGATTCATGTCAGCTTATAACTATTCAGCATGGCCAAAATTTTAAATGTATTTAGCCAGGTCAATCCCTACGGTGCACTCATCAGCCATTGGTGTGAAAATACGATTATTAGGTTCCTCAAGGAATATACCTGAAGAAGGTATCCCTCTATTTATTTAGCCACCAAGCACTCAGTGCTTTTAACTTACAAATCTCACACTGATCCCCAGTGTCTGGGAAGCTCTGGCTAAATGGGAAAGCGGACACAGAAATAAACTGAGCTGGTGAATTTTATGCTTGGAAGAGCATAAGCAAGAGCACAGCCTGGCAGAGACACAAACTGCTGGGTCATGCTATCACACAAAAACAAAGGGAAAACCATTTCTGTCAACAAGATTTTGGATGGTAAAGGTAGAGATTAATTTTCATGCAAATAGGTACAAACAACTGGGTATAAGCAGGCACTACTTTGGAGATTCATCTTTGCTTTCACATGGGAAGTCACCTGCTTTTTAGCAGTTCATTGACTGCTTTCAAAGAATTTCCCAACAATTTCCTAGAGCTTCCCCATCTACACTCTAAAAATCCTGATAATTTCTAGGAATTCACCTGGTACTTTCTAGAAATGTCCTGTCTCTTTTCATGGAATTTTCCCTGTGCTTTCTTCAAACTCTCACAAAGTGCTTTCTGGGGATGGTCATGATTGCTTCTAATACTTCTCCACTCACTTTCTGTACTTTTTTATCCTCTTTTCTAGAAATTCACTAGTTTTTTAATAGAAATCTTTATATCCTTTCTTGAATTTACCATCAGAGAGCAGTAAGAGAACAGCTGCTTGGTGAGCAACTAGAGCACAGACAGGACAGTAATCCATGGCACCTGCTTGAGGCAAGAAGCCATCATCAGACAAATACAACCTAGCAAGACATGTCCAAAGTCAACTGCCGGAAATTCAGATCAGAGAGTATCCAGGAAGAGCAGAGAACAGAGCTTGAAACAGGCTCACCTACTCAGTGTAGCTCACACAGGCACATTTCAAAGAAAAAATACACAGTCATTGAATAATGTCTACCTTCAATGCTTTGTGAAATAACCTAATTAAAATCTCTCTGTTCCCTGTCAAATGATGAATTGCTATAGATTTTTAACACAAGAGTTTCTGAAATGCTAATTTTCCATTTATAATCCAATATAGACTTTATTTTGTGATGGGATGTAGGCAAACTGTTTCTTCTCCCTTCTGAAAATGCATGAGAAGCTATTCCAGTACAAAATTGTTTCATCGTAAACTTAATTTAAAGGTCTGGATTCTCGGATTGTACATTAATTACATATTTCACCTATCCTACAACATTTAAATCATACTCTACAGCTTGCTTTCATCATTCCTGTTTACTCCATGTTGTAGAAAATAATTGTTGAGTTTAAACTACAGGATTCTTATAGTTGCTCAGCTTTGAAGTTGCTTAGTAAAAGTATTTGAAATGGTTTTCATTACTCCAGGTGTGTGACTCAGTTCCTCTGATAATTACAGACAGCTGGCCAGCCATGGTATGTCAAAATATGTCAAAATACCTCTCAATGCCCTTGGAGACACAGAACGCCCAAGTTAATGTCTAGTGAAGTATAAATTTTAAGTCACACAGAGGGTGGGAGATGAAGGGAGTTCCGTAGGCATTGAGAGCTACAGTGGTCTAAAAACTTGTTCCATACACAGGATTCCATTCACTTCAATAAAACTGCACACACATAAGAATGCACAAACTGAGCTTTCAGCTCAGTTAATATAAAATTAACTTCTCCACAATATCAATTACAAGACTGTGATCAGGAATGAGGTGGTTCATGTTTGGATTTGGTTCACATCAACTATTCAGCATTTTATCATAAAGCTGCTCGAACTATGGCAAGAGAAAGAACAGAGGCAGACCTTGTATAGGAAAACCAGCACACTTTAAAATCATGGTAAATTAGCTGATCCTTCCTTCCCTGTATACCAGCAGTGTTGTAGAAAGCCAAAATAGGCCTAAACATGCCCTGGCTTGCCCAGACATGTTTTCTACTCTCCCTCCTTCTGCTGATGGGAGAACCAACTGCAGGAAAGGAAGACAAAGTGCCACCATGTCTCTTCCAAGTTGTAAACAAGGTACCCACACATGTTTATACACTTGTTTGTATTGTCCCTAGAAGGGTAAAGTAAGCCCTGACTTTACCTAATATGGTCAGGTTTGGCAAACTGCCATTCTGATTGGCTGATCTGTGGTCAAAGAGCCATTAGTTTCGGGCTGAATTGATAAAAGGAAATGAGCAGGCAAACACAATGTGCTCTCTCTGTGCTTCTGCTGTTGCTTCTGCCTTAATGTGCTTCTGCCTCATTGCTCTCTGCCGTTGCATCCTGCCATGCTCTGCCTGCTACATAATAACAAGCCCTGATACTTTGGGTTTGTCTACTTGAAAACTTGTGGTGCCTCACGTTTAGCAGGGAATAGGCATTAAGTGCTTTCATGCAATAGGCTCGCTTAGCCAGCGTGACATCGTGCCAAGACTGCACATCTGCAAGACATCCTCCCTGCACCTCTGTAAAACTGTGTGCCAAGTCTGGAGTCAAAGAGGAACCAGGATCAGGTCAGAGATCATCTGCGTCTCTCCCAGCACCCTGTTAGAGTCTGGGAAGATCTAGAAGCCTTAACAGCTATTAAGACGCTGACTAATTCCCTGCAAGTGTTTGGGTACTGGATGGAAACTATAGCTTAGCCCTGGGAGTCCGGAGATAGTATTTTGTGAGTAAATACTTAAAAGCCTCTTTGTAAGAAATCCAAGTGCCTTCTGCCTTAAGCAGACAGAAGCTTCTTGAGTCCCTCTAGTGGACAAGTGGTATAATTGACTGCAAGAACCTATTGTTAAAAATTATGGTCTGTGGCGAGATTCCTGAATATCAAAATTAATAAAATATATTAATTTTGGCATAAATCCTGTCCATACCCATAACACTCTGATGCAGCACTGGCACTCAGGAAGAGTAGGTAAGCAGCAGCTTCTCTTTCAGCAGCTGAGTGACAACAAAAGGTATGACTATGGAAAATTCTATGTAGCTTTTATGTTAGTCAGCTGGTTTGGTTATTTAATAGCAGTGGTGGCACAGATCATGTAAGCCTTCTGGGAAGTCAAGTGACTCAAGTGGCTAAGCTGTGCATAAGCTTTTTGATTCCCAAGTTACTATAAAGAAAGCTGGTGTGTGCTGCAGTCAGAGCTCCTGCCTACAACGTAACCAATCATTTGTGCTGCATGTTACCTTCATCATGGTGTAGAATGAGAGTTTGAGAGGACCCTTGAGACCTACTAAATGGATCTCTTTCACTGATTCAGCTTTTCATGTTAAGTGAGCTGATGCCACCAAAAATTAAGAAAACTTGAATATTGACTCTCAGTATCAGTAACACAAATTAAAATGTGACTAGCTTATGAAGAAATGACTGATGTGACAGCCTGAGTGAACATGTGGCAATTTCTTCCTAAGAGTAATTGCAGTAACTTCCCATCTGCAACATGACTCACCCTGCATTCCAGGGATGCACTGTTGTCAAAGAGATAAGAACCAGCTAACAGCAGAGCTTTTAAAATGCCATCTTCAGGTACATTCCCTTCAAAATTTCATGACATTTGCATTTATTGGCACACCTGTGTTGGCTTAAAGTTCACAGTCTGTGCAGAGTTCTGCTCTGAGGCCAACTTCTCCAGGCGTTTCAGCCAGTTCGATGTGTAGCCACTAGATGTCACTTGGTTAAGTTTTTTTCCCCCACTTATGAGTTTATCAGTGTCAGCTGCTAACTTCTGACGTTTGTTTTAATTTTAAATCGTTTTCGGTAAGAAATGGGGATACTGATGAAAATTTTACCTAATTTTATTATTATTATTATTTCATATTTCAGAATTTGAGCTCTTAAATCACTGTGACAAAGGTTAAAGCACTCCCTTTATTCAGAAAGAGTAAATGTCATTTACATTTTTCTATCACATTTTAGATTTAAGACCAGGCTTGTAGCTCCACTAAATCACACTTTTGCTTGTTTTGTAATTACGTTACAACTTATGGAATGACAGAACTGGGAAACACAGTGTGCAGCAGCAGTGCATCTGATGAGAGTAAGTGTGTGTTGACTTTGAGAGAAAACCCACCAACCCTCACCTACCAGTTCCCATTCTTCTCCTCAGTTCCTATGATGAGTCAGAAATGAGGGACCAGAGAATGAAATGCACAGAAATGGAAAACAAGAAGTTGTCACTTGGCCTGCTGTGAGTAACGGAAACGCTGCCAAGTACAGCATTTATGGTTTAAAAGCTCCATATATTTTATCCTTGGTATAATAACTCTGCTTTCTGATGCATTTGACTTTGAACCTGGACTAAAAGATCAACCTTGCAGAGCAGACCCAGATTGAAAATCATTCTCCCCTACAGCCAGACAGACAACTTTGCATAATTTTGGTACCAATATTAAAGGAAGATGAAATCAAACTAGAAAACCTCTTTTAACAAAATTTTCTTTCATGACGTCAACATCACATCAGAAATTAGTGAAACCACAGGCTGAAGACTTCTATCAAAATTCATACGTCATTACATGGCCTCTTCTCCTGTACAAGATAGCATGTAGAATACTACTGCGCACACCGACTTGTGCATCCTCAGTCGTAACAGGAAATCTGAGCTCATTAATACATAGTTCATTATTCTTTCATTCGACCATAAAGCCAGCTTCAAAGTAACTGTTCATCACAGGCAAACTATTGCGCTCTTTTAGGGAAAGACAGATCAGCCTTTGACCAGGATCTGAAACCCACATCAGAAATCTCTCTGTCTTTCTCTTCTGGCTCTGAAAGTTTGCTGTAATTTGAGAGAATCTGTTCTTCTGAGTTTGGGTAGCCTCCTATGGAGAATAGCATTTACCTCCTAACAGAAGCTTGTTATTTTACAGTCTTAAAAAATCTGAGGCCCTGTCCTGGATGCCTAAATGCACATGTGACTTGCTTACACAGGGGATTTTGTTTATTTTGACAGAAGAATATGGTACACGATGATCTTATTTAGCAATATGTTGAAGAACATACCAATTTTGAAAAACCAGACATTCAAATATGTGACAGAGTTGCACTGAGAAATATTTGCTTGTGGAATCTATCTAAAGAGGGAATCTTCATGAACATCTTTTCTCAATTTTCAGTTTATAAAATAGTTTATGCCAATCTGGAGTATACCATCAAGTAAGGCGAAGCTGGGTAAGCAAACTTTTTTTGTATGTAATAAGTAGGACATTGTGGTCTGAAGTTTGTTCAGACTGAAGCTGTTTCACTAAGCTGGCTCAAGATGATTTGTTTTTACAGTGAGGCTAGAAAAAAAGGGTTAAAATCAGTGTGATATCCCTTATCACTTACAAATGAGAGTATTAGTGAAAAGACTAATTTGTTCATAAGAGACATTTATGAATCTACTGTTCTTATCCTGTCAAAAAGAGTCAACTTATCCTAGGATCTGTCAGAATGAAAACTGCAGACCTGTACATTTTACTTATGTTATAATAGGNCGGGTAACTCCCAAACCATCACACCAATATACTGTAACATCAATAAATTGGACTGTTATTGAAAGGAAGGAAAAGGGTGTGATTTGTTTCTATTTGGATGAAAAAATTCTGGTTTTCCTCCATAATTTACCGAAATCTGAATGAGAATCTGTCATTCTGCTGAAATTATTCATGATGTACTTACTGCGTTTTGTTTTTTTAACTAGTAGATTTCTGTGTTTTCTTTTAAAATTCTCTACATGACAAACAAAGTAATAAAATGCAAAATGAGAGTGAGGTAAATGTTCAGGCACCATCTTGAAGCTGTTATGTAATTTAAAATGTTTAATATCATGTTATAGTATCAATGGATGGATACTTGGCAAGATTGACAAAAACAGATGTTGGAAGAAGAAAACTAATAACTATTAAATGGTGCAAAAGGGCTCTGACATGCTTTGGATCATAGAAATGTGATATGATTGGTTATCGTTGTGCCTGCCAATTAAATAAAGCTCATCCCAATATTCATAGCAAGTAAAGTCTGCTTTAAAATGAATCCATGAATCCACTATTCAAAGATGCTACAGTTTCTATACATGTTGGCTTGTTTGTTTTGAGTCTGGTAGGGATTAGGAGAACATCCTCAATGGTCAGCAGCCCCCTTAATTATTTATTTTTATTTTTCATTGTTGCTCTTTCCCTTGGTGATGAACTATGGAGAGGAACTGACAATTTCCTATTTGTATAGAACTCTGTACTTTAACTACAGTTTCATAAGAGAGAAATTACAAAAGAAAAAGCACCAATACAGCCTAATAGCAGTAAGAATAAATTCTAACAACAGTATAGAGGCATGATAAAAATTACAGAAAGCAACTAATGAACTGGTATAAATGTTTTGATGTGTGCTGGTTTGAGGCTAATTGGAATATTTTAATGAGAAAAATTAGATCATTTGCTGTGAAAAGAAAATAATAGCGATGTCTACATTACCCATTGGTTTTGCTTAGGGATATAAAAACAAGAACACAGATAAGGTCAGTCTGTAGCTGCCTGCTTCCCATAATAACACCTCTGCCTGGATCTGTGTAACCTGAACTAATAATTTATTCTTCTAACCTTTTGCTGACCTTTTGCAGCTCTTCCCTTCACGTAAGGGGAATTCTGAGATAAAGGAGGAGGTGGAAAGAAGGTGGGAGGTTGGTCAGGAGCCCTCCTTGGGCAGTCTGCCGTTTGGGGAGGGGAGGTTTTGTATCTCTGTATTACTTTTATATTGTATATCGCTGTAAATATCTGTATGTATTGTATATATATATATGTTTCTAAATTGTACCATGCTGTAAATATACTGCTTCATTCCTTAACTTACAGCCCAGCTGACTGAGTTAGTCTGCTGAATTCCTAGCCAGGGAGGGGGAACTCCCAAATCTGCACACAATGTTAGGAAAGAAAAAAAACATAAGGATGTAGAGCTGTGGTATCAGTTACACAACTGACAGATACTGAACATATCTGAGTTTACCACGAACAGCTGGATAGAGCACATGGGTTCATAGGAGAGGTTTAGGAATCTACTGTTCTCATCCTGTCACAAAGAGTCAAACCATCCTCACCTTTCAAGCAGAGTATGGACTTTTAAAAAAGAACCTATAAAATAGTTAAAATAAAATATAGAACCTTAATAAATCATGCATATAATTTCTGGAAGAGTTTATCAGACTTCTCAATAATTTTACCTGCGGTAAATAAAAACAAGTGTATCCTGCTAGCTAATCTCATTAAGAAGACACAGATATCCACAGAGTACTGGGCCTCCTCTTTCTAGGTTTCCAGGTAGTCTCATGCCTTCACCCAGCTACATCATAAACCGGTAACGGTTCTGTGAACGCATTTTAATGCCTACACAGTCTGGATCTAAGATTAGCATTCATACATATAGCACCATTTGTGCCAAACACTTTAAAACAAGCCAGAGATATACATGCTTTGTCCAGAGGCCATTTAGTTCACCACAGAAATAGAGTCAGCGATGTTTTGAAAAGCAGCAGCAGTTAATAGTGCATAGCAATATAAGAGCAGTTTAGGTCAGTGAGTTCTGAATGCATTTGTTCCCAGTGAAGCTGTTTCTGTAATTTTGAAAATGGGTAAGAGGAGTAGTTATTCAGTTAAGACTTTAGCCGGGAGACCCAAAGCCGTGGAGCAGAGAAAACATTTTTGTGTGAAGCAGTTTCAGTTTCAGTCAATCTGGAATTAGTAACATGATTGGGTTTGGGTTTTTTTGTGTTTCGCGGTTTTTTGCCAGGCTATCATATCAAGATTGCTACACAACTAAGGCTGCATGAGTGCACTTAGACAGGCCTACAATCAACTTTTGATCTTGGCAGTAACCACCAACTGACATAATTGATAGGTCTGGTTTTAGCCTAACATTTACACTCTGTCCCATAATTATATTTAGAACATACACACATCTCTTCCAGCACAGAGGAAAAAAAAAACTGCACAGTACCTCAGGAAAACATAAAGATTCCACTCACCCATCCCTAAAGACAAAAATTCCTTTTCAGTGCTTTCCATCATACTGTGCATGAATTGTTAATAGGTTGTCAACCACCTATAGAAAGAAGACAAGGGAAAGAATTAGGATACAATTTTGTAATCAGAGTTAAAAAAATGTCCTTCCTTACAACAATCCAGTTATTTAAAAAGTATTACAAGATGTGACCAAGATACTTCTTTCATCATATACAATGAAGCTGCAGCAAGCAATGTGATATTTACCATCTCAGTATCTCTTTTTACCTCAGGAGGCCAATACAAAACAGTATGCTTTTCCATATTGTTTCATTATAAATGTGAGCAAGTCATATGCATGCTTAACACATGAGAGGCTGCAAAATATTAAAGTAACTCTAGACCACATTAGCATAGCTTTGATCTGCAAGAACAGTAATGGCAACAAGCTTTGCACTGATTTTTTTAAACTTCACTATAGTTCCTTGTAGTATCCTTTGTTATGCTGAATCTTAAATTCAAACTCAGCATGCACATTTCCCCATGTGTTTAAGTCTGATTTTGATTTATACCAAAAACACATTCTGTTTTCTCAAAGGTTGACTGAACGAAGTCCAAGAACTGCAGCCATAGGATGCTTTTTTGGTTTCAACTTAGCAGCTGAAATGAAAAGTTGTGATGGTTATATTGCTGAGATGTACAGCTTTCTTTAGGGATGTATTTTGCAACTGCATCCTGAGAAGTGGTTGACTTGCTCAGTATGAGAAGAACTAGATGAGTTTTATTCTAGACAATCCATTTCTAACATTCTGTGATTCTGAACCATTATAACAGCCTAGTCTGACTTTTTAAGCACTTAAGCCAAACAGAGGTAGTAAGGTTGCCCCCTTCTCACTATAAAAATATGCTGTTATAGCATTAGGAATCTACTTCTTAGCTTTGTGCTTGTAGTTTTTGATCAAAGCTTTAAAATTCTTTTCAATAACTGTGTAGGCCAAACATTCCAAGTATCTTTCTTACAGTAAAGAAAGTTTCTGAGCTCACAAGGCACTTTTATAGAACACTATATCCCTGTCTTTTAACGTTGTACTAGATATTCTGTCTCAGAAGGCATTATGGACTCCTGCAGACAGAACTTTCTTTTCTGGTGCAATTTCACACTGAAGTATAGAATAAACTAGAACAACAAAAATGTAAGCGATTCCCCAAATCTCAATGTCTTTAATGTCATCTATCCAATAGCTATATGTGTATGACCAAGAAATTAAGTCTGTCATTCAAACCTAAATAAATTTGCATGGAAGAAACTGCAGAAGTTTGTTTGATTGCAGTGCTTTTATGGCCACAGCCAGTGTTGAACTTGCTTCACTGTCCTACTTTATCTCCCATACAAGTTACTGAAAGATGAGCTTTACCACCATGATCATATTTGAGTGACTCTGTGACCATTTTTTTTGGTTATTGGCCTTGTTATTCATCCAGTGTTTATCCCATCAATTAGTTTGCATTTAACTGTTTGTTCAACTTCCTTTTCAAAGGAAAGGCACTTCTCAAGCATTTTCTTGAACCAGATGGGCTTAAAAGCCAATGACACAAACCGGTCATTTGCCAAAGAATATTGCTCTTACAAAACTGAGATCATCATACTTTCTTAATTAGCACTTATGTATGTAGCATATGCTCAAGGTCTTGTTTGCACAGGACTGCAATAAGTATGACTCTCAGATGGAGAACTAGCTTTGTCTTATCTGTGTTGCCTCTACCTAAAATGTTTCCACATTCAAATGAATGAACACAGTTAGAAAAACACAAGAAAGCAGACCTAGAGAAAACTCTCACTAGTTTATTTTTAGTGTTATGCTTGCTCTTTTGGCCTAACCACAGACAGAAGGCAGGCCCATTGAATACCGAAATTTTACTGAGCTTTTATAATAGGAAACATCTGTGTTAAATTCAGTGTTAAGTAGCTCTTCCCATTTCACATTTCAGGTATGAAACATTAGTACTTACAGGACAATATTAAGAAGCTGTTTTAATACATGGTTCCAGTCACTTCAAATGTAATACTCATTTGTTGCTCTGAATCATTTCAACAATTACAATGCCACATTCAACAATTCAGCATTTCAATTTCAACAATTAATTCAACATTTACAATGCCAGAGTATGTGATCAATTATCCTATGGTTAATCTGGTTATCAAAGATGTGCAGTACCAGAAGTAAAAGAGAAATAAGTATTTAATTCATTTCCAACCAAAACAATGCTATGATTAATGTGAACAGTCTTTCACCATTCTGTGCTATCACAGCTGAACTTCCCTATTAAGTGAATTATCTTCTGAGCAAGCCAACTTCCATCCTACAGTTGTTACTGAAACATGCAGTGGATCATTTGGCACTGAAATTTACATAGCACCACATACAGGGGGAAATCTTCAATGCAGAACAGCTGTCTCTAGGAAACCCTTGTTTTGCAAACTCAGTGAAATATCCACCTTCTTCTGCCCTGTGAAGAATGAGGCACGCATTTTCTGTACGTAGCTCTTTTTGTCAGAGGAAATCTGATTGTAATGTGGGACTGAAGAGAGCGACATCTCCTAACTCAGCAGTCAGGAGAAACAGGAATGCAGAAGGCAACCTGACTGCACAGACTGACTTGAAACTAGCTAGAGACATCTTCCATTATCTGAAGGACATAGTCGAAATCTTTAAGGACTTACCCTTTTTTTAGCTGTTTCCTTCTGAATTAGACTGAGATTATTCTGACAGGTCGTATGTGGGGAGATACTGCCAGGCTATCCTCCTCCAGCTTAACTTGTGAGATTTTACTGATGATTGTATATTGAGAATATGTTTTACAAAGCCAGTTATGCAAGAATATAGTTAAATCATTTCTACATAGAGGCATGATAACAACTTTTATTAACATACCTGGGGTGCATATAGTTTTAACTTTCGAATAATTTTGATGTTTGTTGGAGGAGTCTGAAATACTTCAGTGTCACAGACTCACAAATGATTCATAGCTTACACCTGTCAAAAACTTTTCTTACACAATCCCTCAGGGGCCTAACACATAATCTGCAGATTATATGCTGTTTATCAGAAGATGCAATGTAACAGCCATTTTCTTTAATGGTATCACAGTATCACAGTATCACAGTATAAGCAAGGTTGGAAGAGACCTCAAAGATCATCAAGTCCAACCCATTACCACAGACCTCAAGACTAGACCATGGCACCAAGTGCCACGTCCAAACGTGCCTTGAACACCTCCAGGGACGGTGACTCCACCACCTCCCTGGGCAGCCCATTCCAGTGGCGAATGACTCTCTCAGTGAAGAACTTTCTCCTCACCTC
>WBNM01008595.1:0-73394 GCA_013399055.1 Ramphastos sulfuratus | reverse complement strand
AGCACAGAGTGTTGCCATCCAAGCCACGGTGCAGATTTGCAGAACACAACTTGGGATAAAAAGTAATTCCATGCTAGTTTTATAGTCCTGCCTTTAAAAATAAAGCAGAAAACGTTCATCCTTGCATAGGAAATAAGCATAAACTTGTGCATTTTCCAGAAAAGCTTGCAACAGTAAGCAGACTGTGAAGCTTTCAAATGCTCTTATTATACCTATCAAGAAACAAAAGTGGGCTGTTGATATAAAGCCCGTTAAAAAGACCATATGGCTTGTCCCAGATCAATTAAGATTGGTCAAGTTGGTTCAAATGTATATATCAAATAGAACCTAAATTCAAATGTTAAGGTTCAAACCAGTTAAATGCTTGCAACAATTTTTTAGTGCTCCTTTCTTCTGCAGACCTCCTGAAAATATTTTCAGGCAGTCTTTCAGAGTGGATTTTCATAAATTTCAGAGAAGATTTAAAATGTATGTTTATGCTAACTGATGCTCAAAGTATTTAAAGCTTTCTCATCCCTCAAGTAAGCCAATTTCCTAACCTTTAATCTTCTCTAATCTTGTAGAAACGTAGGAACTGACAGCAATCCAGTATGTAAGTTCTGCTAATAGTAGCAAGAGCTGTTTAAGGTCCTGGAACAAACAGAATATTTGTGGTCAATAATTAACCATCTCAAACAATCTGCTTCTCCCCCTCATACTTTCTCATCCTCCTATTCTTTACACTCAAAAGTGATGTCTGGAATGCTGCAATGAAGAAGGCCAAAACATGGTAGCTCCCAAGGCAGAGCAAAGTGACATTATGGTGAGGGGAGTGAAGTGAGGAATAGGTCCTTACTCATCCTATTTTTTTGTTTCATTTTTTCATGCATTAATTTGTTATTGCCCCTGAAAGTGCCTCCTGATGCTGGTGGCCAGAACCACTTGTTGCAGATACAGGTATTGAAATCCTGCATTTAGCAAGTACAGAAGAAATGAGTGTCTGGAAATATTTTCTACTACAGGTTTGTCTGGGTCTGCTGTGAAGGCAGATAACAGGTTTGAATTTCTCGTTGTTTTTCCCTAATTGCCAAAGATTTATTTCTCATTGTTCAGATTTACTTGTTTACATCTGTCCAGTGTATTTTTATTTGCATGTTCCTCCCTCCTCATAAAGCCTCAATTTCAGTGACAGAAGTTCCAAAGAGATACAGGTTCTGCTCTCATGAGGTTGTAACTCCTAAAAATCATCATTAATCACCACTTCAACATTTTTGGGATTTCTTCACTTTCAGGTGCTTTAACATGTATCCTCTTCAAATACATTGCCTACAATCAGCCCTTGTTGTCTTGTTCTTGTTCTCCTCTTTATTCATAAAAGCCATCAATCAGTTTCTGAAAAAAAGTCTGTTAAGAAAGCTCTGTCCTAAATAGAGTAGCTAGAAAGGGAGAGTGGTGTTGGTTTTACCATGCATTCATCTTTTTGAGATGTGCTTCAGTTTGATATGAGGGACATGAAGAAGCAAGACAATTTCAAAAGGCATTGCACTTGTGTTGCTTTTGCTTAAAACCATAAAGCTCAACCCTCAGAGAGAGAATGAGGTAGGGTCTCCATCTGCCATTGAGGTTTACTGCACCTGTTTAGCTGTTTTTTTAGAGAGCCCTAGTAAGAGAAATGACCTAAAGCAGGCATGCTGGGGTTTTCAGAGAACACATCTCTTCTTTAGAGTGTTAACACTGCAGTGCTGATTCATGGAAGCTTTCCTACATGTTGCAGATTTATCTGCTTTAATGATGCCAAATTGAATGGAAAACTTTATAGGCCATAAAGGCCATAAAGCTTCCTTCAAATAGGTCACTGACAACAGTGAAAATCAAAAATAAACCAGAATGCAGGTCGAAAAAAATCTGCAGCTGTACCACCTGGTAGCATATACTCACACAGAAATTTAATCCATTTAATAATGAAACTAATTGTAATGAAATTCAGGGAACAGGCCAGCTCCTTACTTATTTTAAGGCATGGGTAACAGGCAGGCACACAATATTCTACACATAATCACAAAATCACAGAAACATTCAGATTGGAAAAGACCCTCAGAATCACCAAGTCCAACCAATAACCCTACNTTGAAATTAGTTCCATTGTCCAAAACTGGGCCAAAGGGCATAAGGGTTGGTGACCCAACCAGTTCCCTGGGCAGCTCATTCCAATGTCTGACCACTCTTTCTGTGAAAAAAAAAATTCCTAATGCAAGAGCATAGGCAGCCCAGACTTACTGGGCTTTGTTTTCCCCTTCTATTTCATTCTGATTTGTTAAGCTTTCAATGACATACCCCCAAAAGAAGACAATGTACCCATGAGGAAACCAGACTGACAGAAGCCAAGAAATAGCATTCTTCTGAGGCAACTATACAAACAGTAGGCTAGCATTGAGAGAAACAATCTAAATCCACTTTTTTTTTTTTTTTTTTTTNTTTTTTTTTTTTTTTTTTTTTAATGAACTTGGAGGTAGGAACAGATGACCCTTGTATTGTATACTTACATTTATGCTTGGCATTTGTATTTGGGTTCTCTTCATTGACAGCTGTTTATAATACCAACTACTCAGTGGAGTGTATTATAAAAGTCATTAAAAGACACAAAAATGCAGGATGTGTTAAGATTTCAATAATACATTTTCTAGTCTCAGCTATGTGTCCATGAAAAGTCAGAAAATACTCTGGGTGATGAGTCCTGGAAGGTTACCTCACCAGGGGCTACAGACTCTGAAATTAATCTTACAGAAGACACTCATTTCATGAGGCTATGCTTATGTAAACAGGTGGGCTTATTTCGTATCAGAAAGCATATCTATTGCTGTAAAGGAAGTTTCAGATGTGTGTGCAGCCACTGCATGTTTGACACAGGCCATGAATCCACACACAAAAGTCCATCTAAAAAATCTCCCAGAAAAGACAAAACAGGAAGTATAAATTCTGAATTTAAAAATCACATTAAAAACTCACCCACATAAAAATTTTCTTGCCCTATAACCTCTGACGCATTATCATAATCATCTCATGAATCTTTTTTGGGTTTTTTTTCAGATGCCAGTGGGTAATTATAGGAACACAGAGTGGATCCTCAGCTGGTGAAAGTCATTATAGCTGCACAGACGTCAATTTATGTCAGCTGAAATTCTGGCCCATAAAATCCCTTCTAAACCTGAAAGAACATCTTGTACTAAAGTGTTATTGGTCTATAGGTGATTGAAAATCATCTCTATGAACACTGTGGCCTGGGAAGAAAGAAAGAACAAAAAAAAAAAAAAAAAAAGACTGCATGCGTAACAGATTTCTGCCGTGTTCCTTTATTTAACTGGATTAGAGTGATATGCTCCAGCATAAGCTTGCATGGTGCAACACACCATCATTCACATGCTGCTTCCCAATAGTGAAACCATCAGTTTTATTATAGATGTGACTATGTGCAAGAAGTCTAACTATAATTGGAACATAAGCCAAGAAGCAGATGGGGACTCTGATTAAGAGTATACCTCCTGGGTGTATGTTGTACAAGCAGCATCTCTAGCAGAAGAGAGAAGGATATCAAGCCCTCTTGCAGGTTATGCAAGATAGATATAAATACAGCAACATAAGCTAGAAATTTGGGTTTGGATGCTGTGCATTTATGAAAATGTTCTACTTCATGTGAAGTAGGCAAAACACTAATCTCCATGCAGCATAAAATATGTGCCCTCTTTGTTTCACAGGAGAGCAGTTTGGATTATGTACTTTTAAATTTAATACTTTAAAAAAATCCTTGCACTACAGTAGGTGTCAGTGATTTCAATGTGGAAAATTAAATACAATGCAAATGCTGAGTGTTACAGCAAAGAGAAATCTACTTGGTAGATTTTTTTTTTTTAATGGAACCTTTAAATTTTATGGTTAACATATTCAAACCTTACATTTAAGGAAGTGATTTCAGACTACTTTTTTTTTTTTTTTTAAAGAAGAACCAAGGTTTTTGTAAATACCAAAATATCTCTTTGACTTACCCTGAGTAACATGCCCAACTGTAAAGAATAAACCTTCTACTCACTCTTTGAAGTCACATCAGGACACAGTGTTGCCTGCATATTCAAGGTGTCATTATCCTACATCAATCTCCCAGCCCTGAGATCCTCTCTAATTTTCTAGTACTTGTCTTATATTCTGCTGTTGGAAATTTTGTATTGCCAGTGGTAGAGAACTGTAGAAGAGCTGTCTTACAGTTCATATTGCTCCGGCAGTCCAGCAATATAAAATACCCTATGACTGACCAGTGAACAAAGATGAAGGCTCAGAGCATTCTCTTTTACCCCCCACATTTTTCACCCAGAAAATTCCAGCTCCCACTCACTGCACCTCATGCAGAATCAAATGAGGCTGAGCAGAGCCATTTCAATATGTGATGCAACATGCAGAGTAACTCCAGACTGATGCTGAGAAGGCCCAGAGGACAGAATTTCACCTTGCTTATGTGTGAGAACCCACACACAAATAATGCCTGTACAAGAGTATTTCTCTTTTTGCTGTCACACTGTAGTATGCAGCTATTCATTGTGGTATTTACACACACTTGTGTAATTAAGGTTCTGATTTGAATCACTTCCTTATGACTGTTACACTGGAAGTGCAGTGATAATTATGCTTCATTACTAAACTTCTTATGTGATAAAAAATTAATAATTTTGTGAGTACTTAAATTGGCACCAATGTTATCAGTGACATAAGAGAATGGAAACACCACATGGAATTGTGGTGTTTCACTTAGTGGGCTTTGTCTATGTTAATGAAATCCTCAGATAAACCTTCAGCTCTTATTTTGCAACGTGTTTGGACTGACCTGCTGACCAAATAAATTCAAGTTGGTGACTTGCATCTTTAGCAGTATTGCAGTGAAAAAACACCCTCAGGCCTGTTATATTTAAACATGTGCACTACCGAATAAGGTAGTAAGAGCCAGTTCCAAATTGTTCCTGCCACAGGTGTCATAAAATTAAAAAGAAGAGGTTGGAAACAGGCAAATTCTTTTTTCACTTCTGTAAAAGGGAAGGCTGGAGAATTCAAGGACAGGAGAATTCAAGGTTAATGATTAATGGGCAAAGAATTTATTGCAAAGGATTGATAATTCTCTTCTTTTTTCCCATCTCTTGGCAGAATTTAACAGGGCATTCCCTACTCTCATTCAGAAAAAGAAGAAATGAAAAGTTTGCAGCTTCTCTCATTTTTACTGCTATCCTGTATCATCACCCGAACAAACACATATGGAGGAAACAAAAAAGGTAATTTTCTCTCAAACATAGTGATCATGAACTTTTTAAAAAAATATTTGTGCTATAAGAATGAAGTAGTACTGACTGTTTAATTGTCAATATGTTGAAATTTGGGGAGGGTTGAGTGGTATGTGGAAATTTGGTCATTCTGAGACTCTAGACTTTAACAAAATTCTGCTGAATGTAATTTAAGGAATGGATTAGTGTGAAAATATACACTGAAGTGATATCAGCTATAATCATCTTGGTCCACAAGAACACTACAAAATAGATTCAATCTATGATTATAAATTTGTAGCTGTCAGTGCTTAAGCTTTCCTTTTCTGAGTTGCCTAATGTAGGCTGCCTTTTGCAATAAATGTGATAAATATCTTTGAGTGAGAGAGATACATCTACAGGATGTTTTATGGATAACTTCTGTGGGGGATCTTTATCATTTACAAGATTGTACAGCCACTGTCTGCATTTGTGACACTGCACATTATGTTGATATCTATGTGACTGTTAAGTATGACAGTGCATTATAGAACTGCATTTCTTACAACATCTCTAATGTGACTGAAAAAGAAAATTCACTGTTTGCCTTTTTGGTGAAACCATACATAGGAAGCACTAGTTTTTCTTCTTATCTAACAGTATTTCTAATACTCTAAATCTGGAGGGGATAAATGTAGCTTTCTCCTTAGCCAGAAATAAAGCAAGATGTGTACCTCATCCATACCAGCTCTGTCCAGAAGACAATGTAACTCTCTGTTCTCAAAACTTTGCATTATTTCTGCTATAACTTGATTTGATTTGTCAATCTAGTTATCTTTCCCCAAATCAGCTCCATTGTGTTTGGAAACTCAAGGAGTCTTTTTCTGACTTTCACTTGTCAGTGTGGTAAATTCATGCACCACAATGACTTAGGCAAATGGTGGTAAAGCATTAATCTTCACTAAGAGAGGACAGTGAAGTTTTTTGCCCTACATGAGAGGCCTTTTAACACTGTGAAGTGGAGACCGCTTTATGTGAGTTATACCTTGGAGCTTCCTCATTTTTGCTTCATCAGGAACTGCAGCACTGCACAGTGTAACTATAAGGAGCCTTCTCAAAGCTGAGTGTCTGGCATGTAATTTCATTACAAACAATTGCCTATAGGGGAACTATCCTCTAAAAAAGCAATCACACAGTAATCTGTTCCTGCACTTGAAACTCCTTCGCTAAAACGTCCAGTTACAAGTTCAAATTGCCTTCTACCCTACCCAAAGGCCGACAAATTAAGCATCTCATAAATTGCACACTCCTTGCAAACCATGGTTTGATAGGTGACTGAATTTGAGCACTTCCATGAGTAAGTTTGGTTTCCAGTCACTTTGGTCCTACATACACTACACATCCTAAACGCATGTCCCAAGCTCCAGCTGTGCTTCCATGGCATTCCTGTCCCAAATTTCTCAAGTTTTGCCTTGCTTTGTATAGATACTGCAACTATCTCAGGCATGTGCTTGTGTCTATTGACTAGTTTGTGCACACAACCTTATGGATCCGCTAGTGACTACCTCAGAGCTGCTCACTGCACTGAGAAGCTACTGTGTATCAGTCACTAAAAACTATGAAATTTAAGGAAACAAAATTATGAGTTAATTGCATCCACAATATCTGCGTGAGTTAAGCAGTTTCCCTGTAAGATGAGCATTTGGTTGTTCCCAAATGACAGAATGCAAAATAACAGCTAAACCTTGTATGTTAGACTTAAATGTTTAAATTGAACCCTATGTTAATACAAGAGCAAATGCAAGAGACACCTTTCTACAAAGGTGTTTCTTCTCTATCCGGCTGTTGATTATTGTAAAACATGTAGGAATTTAATATTTGATACCTTTCCACTCTAGGAATTAGTATTTAAATCACGTGGGGAAAGTGCTGGAGAGAACTATCTCCTTTCTCTCACTGTTCTTCATATGCAGAAATATAGCATGATGACAGCTTATGGAAACAAGTCTAAAACCCATTTATAGTTCTGATTTACTTCAACTGAGTTCAGATCACATCTAGTTAGATCATTTAAACAGGAGCTCATGGGCTAAAATTTATGACATACTGAAATACTCATCCAAGAAGTCCCAAAAGCTAAAAGTTCATGTATTAGAGTTCCAACCAGTTCCATTATGCTATACTCTTATTATTCAAATTTCTACACATTTGTTGCCATTTTCTGAGTAGCTGTGTTTCAGAAATACAGTAGGTGTTCAAAGAAATTGCAATGTTCTCAGGAGTCTTAGAATTCTACCAACATTTCTCTCACCTAAACCATTTATTCTTCCTTTTGGCACCTTGAAAAAATCTACAAATATAATTGCAGACATAAATTTTCAACATAGACTACAGTTATATTTTGGGCTCTAACTAATTGAAAACCCTTTGAGTTTTCCCATGAGAAGAGACAATAATGGGAACTCGTTTGACAAAGGAACTATCCATGCATGACAGAGGCTTCAATATTTCTACTAATGCAAGTGACTGAACATCTTAATGAGGAGCTTAAACTCACCAGAGGCTTGTGATTCACTTGACTTAGGCATTACATTCATCTCACTACTACTGTATGAACTCATGACACTGGTGAAATCAACATTTCTAGATGATGTGGTGGTGTAATTTAAATGCTTAACTATTTTCTTTTTTGTCTCAAACTAGAGAGACAAAAGTTGCTTTTTAATAGACAATAGTTGCTTTTTAATATACACACTTCTAATGGTAAATAACTGTCACTAAAACCATTAATTATTAAAAAGAATATTTTTCTATTCTGCTTATTTTGTGCCTTGCTCTGGGTTTATATTGCACATTTCATTTTGGAAGGCATAGTAATCCGTGTGAAGCTTCATCAACGGCAGTGCAATATTGATGATAGAGCTCATAACACCATGTGGTTCCCTAGGGGAGTGTTAGCACAGTGACCTTTTCCCCTATATGTTAGCTGGAGCTACAAGACTGTTTGCTGAAGGAAGCAAGGCCAGATTCCTTACACAATGGAATAGCTTGGCAGCAGGTGAATAAGCCAGCAGCCACTTCCAAGCATCATGATTAAGATTTCCTGGCAAAATAAGCAGTAACTGGCAAAAGAGACAGAAGGGGGCATCTATGCACACATGCCAAGACAAGGTGATAAAGCTCACTGCCAAATGTGAATTACAATTCTTGCCAATAAAAAAAAGTCTAAAAATATACTTTCACAGTTCATAGCCTTTCTTCTAGAAAAACGTACTGTTTTTTAATTTCTGTGTTACTATGGTGTCTTGTTTGCTTGCCACTTTTAATTAAAAAAAAAAAAAAGGAATAACAAAAAGAAAAATGTTACTATCGCTAATATTCCCAGGAAGCATTAACTGCACAAGATTACACACCCTTGCACATATCCATTACGATGAGCTAATGACAGGTTTTAGTCGTGCTGGAATGCTACTGTTGAAACACAGTTGCATTGTGATTGTGTTGCTTAAAAGTTCAGACATTCTCCTGCCCTCTCCAATTCTCTTACATTTTCAGTAAAATCAGTTTGAATCTTTTAGCAATAATGCTGTCCATATTTGGGCTCCTACTTGGCCTCCAGACTTCATGGTGTTGCAGCAAATAGCTATTATGTAAACAGCAGAAAGGAAATACCAAAAAAAGAAATCTAGAAATATTGAATAATAGTGGAGAAGGTAAACACATACTACTCTCTGGAATAAAACTAGCAAGTCTCATTTGAAGATAATGTTTTTTTAGACAACTCCTCAAAACTTCTTCTCTTTTGAAATATTTGATCTAAACACTCTTTTCTAATTTTGCATGTTGTACTCAGTAAGTGAAACCAATGGAGACTACTTACATAGAAAGGCAAAGAACCATGGGTGATGAAGTCAAAGCAGGCCCAAGGACAAGAAGGAAAACACAAATGTTTGATCTTTGCCTCAGAGTTGACAAACATCCATAAGTCTCTGCTACAACGGCATATTTTCACATATTTAATAACTTTGTAGGAGATTACATTTTTAATTTAAAAAAACCCAACTTGTGCATATTAAATCACTTGTGACTTTACTTGATGGATCTCAGTCTGAAAAGAATCTGTAGTAGCTAATTGAAGGATTTTATTCAATCTTCCAAACACCACTCTTCTAAGTCTCAGAAATAAGGGGTCATAAGGGATGTTGGAGGACATCAGTTAAAGTTTAACTCTGTGTTTGCCAGTCCGAATTTCCAAAAGCCATTCAAAACTGGGATTCTGTCAAACTGGAGAGTAAAGCAGCAGGAGGTGTTCCTTAGTTGTGCAAAAAAACCCAAACCAAACAAAAAAAAAAAAAATCCAAACAAAAAAACCCCAACTAAAATCCTGTCAAAATACATTCTGATTTATCAAGTAATTACTTGTCTAATTAATTTATTATCCAAGCAGCTTCAGCCTAAAACCTGTCTTGAAATAACATTTGATGGAATTCTGTGAGTTGTTACATGAACACTAATAAATGTTACAGGCTTGAAGACCAGAAAAAAAAAAAAAANGCTTAAAAAACAAAAAAAAAAAAAAAAAAAAAAAAAAAAAAAAGAAGAAGAAAAAAGGTTAAGAAATTATACTTCTGATTAAGGGGAATGTATTTTGATTAGTTTTATTTCTAGTTGATTATTTTACGTGGTTTGGCCAAGTAAAATGTCTAGTTTTATTATTTATGTCACTTGTACTTAGGATGATAGCGCCAGTGTCTTCAGGATTTCCTGTTTAGCTGCTAGCAATTAGAAGAGAAGGGATATGGAAGAAATTTTTATCTTGTTTTTGTAAGAGGGATTTGTTTGGCCAATTTTTATTACTACGAAATATTTTGAGTGGTATTATTCAGGAAATGTTTTCACCCCAGAGCTTCAACCTTTCCAGGAAATGTTTTTAAAAGTTTGATCTACTATGAAAATTACTGATTCTCTGTAATATAATGCTTCATGCCTTTCAGTGCCTCAATTATGAGGAAGAAGTAACAATATGAATTAGACATCTTTTCAGGACACATGGAAAAGGCTTTACCTACAGTTTATTGTGCCAGATAAACAATTTGTAAACTATACACATTTCTTCCTAAGTTATGTTATGTAGGAATCCCAAAAATCTTCTGCAGATATTGAATCAAGCTCTTAGAAGCCACTTACACTTTTAAAAACATCTAATCCTAGACTCCAGTTCCTATTAATGCTGCAATATCATTCCTTGTGCGGATCACTAGAGTCAGCAGTTTTCAGACCTTTCAAACGTCTCTGCAATTCCACAAGTCATCTTGACTAAAATAGCTTATGACTATGACAACACACCACCTACACAACAGTGCCCAACTAAACTACAAGGAAACTTGACAATTCTAATTGCATTAAATATATTTATGCAAATGAGCATAAGATGGATACGGCATGACCTACAGCAGAGGTTGTCCAACAATATCACCACTGTGCAGGATCCCTCTATCTGCTGCTCAAGTTAAGGACCAGCAGCAACCAGAGGAAAAATGGAGTCTTCTCTCATACTTAAAATTAACCTCAAAGCAGGTTGGGGTTTTTTATATATATTTTAAAACAAGCATTAGAGCATATAATGAACAGAACCCATTTTACTGCTACCAGCATAAAGCATTAGAGACTGGACCTCTGCAATGCTAGAAAAATACACATAAAGCCAGTTGGCACATCCTCTAAAAATGTGTCGTGCTCTCTATCCACGAAGCTTCACTTATTTATTTGGAAAATCAGCTTGTTCCTTTAATTTGGAACAACTTTCTGTATGGAATAAAAATTATTGTTTTCATATTAGATGACATTAAGTGTCATTAGAGCTGAGATACTGAGAATTTGGTATCAAATATTTGTCTATATCTTGCCCAATAAGGCTCTAGAAAGATTCCTGAATAAAATACACCAGCATGCTGCTCACTCACTGCAGGGCTGCTCACTACACTGCTTTCTTCTATCTGGAATATTAGCTAGCAGAAATGAACACCATTACCAGAGGATCTTAGAGAATAAAAACAAAAGCAGAAGTGTGACATACTGTTCTATGCAAGGGGAATCTTTGCACTTCTCCTAAACTCATAGCTGGAATTTCAGTAAATCCATAGGATTTGCTCACATTTATTTCTGCATATGATGCAGTGCCCTTTTCTATCTTTCAAGTCCAGATTACATATAGTCATAAAAAAATCCTTCACTTTCCATCTATGAAGTACTCCAGTGTTCTTGAACTGGCTTAAAAAAAAAATAAAAAATTAATATGATAATCCTGATATGCAGAAAAGAACCAAATTACTGAATTCTCAGACCTCTGAGAGTCTGCATCTTTTCAGGATTAGGTTCTCTGAGCTTTCACAACTTATGCTTCAGGTCAGCATTTAGCACTCTGCAACCTCAGCACATCATTGCTTCTGAGCTACTCTTTAGACACGCTGGACCCAGTCCAGAGTAATATGAACAGATGAGTCTTGGATTTTTAATAAGTGATTGAAGATTTCTTCCATGATTACTCAGTTAATGTAAGTAACAATTCAGCACCTGAGTACCTGGATTTTTGTTTTTCAAAGTAAACACAGCCACACTATTGAACTTTTCCACTACAGAGCTCTCTGGATCTCTAAAATTTCCAGATGGAAGATTGTTTCAAATGTTCCTTATTTCATTAAAATATTATTTGATTTTTAGCTTAAGTAAAATTAATTATGATTGAAATTACTCCAAGTTAAATCAATTTTTATTAAAGCCATTAGTAGATTTCCTCATGGATTTTCTGTGAGCTGATACTGTCTGGAAATCTCTATCATGAATGTATGTTCTCTACTCTTGGATGGTGTCAATAGTTGGAAAATCCATTAAGCCAACACTTTTCCTCTTGCTGTGCAGCAAGTTAATCCCTCGGTCGATATCCGAGTTCCTGAGCAAGCTTACTTGACCACAATAAGGCAATCAAATGTGACTATCCTTTGTTCGTGATTTTTTCAGAATGCCCTTTAACAGTATAACCAAAATCAATAGAAAGGGTGACATTTCACATCTATCCAGTTCTGTGGAAGATCAAGGCCTCAAATGCTTGATTTTTATGTTTTGTACTTAACCAGTATTCAGTGGTGGCAGATGTCAAAGGGAAAGGTTGTAGTTCATTACACATCCCATTACTCTACTGATTTAAGCGGCTCTTACCTGAGGCCACTGTTGCAGCTGCTTCCTCTCCATTGTGCCAGGACAACTATTGAATAACAATCCTGTTTTTCACTGGTCATCCTACTTTGTAGCTGCATCATCTCCCTGATCTTGTTCACTGTGCAACTAAGTGACCAGCTCCAGGAGGTCAGGAATGAGTGGGTGGCAGCAATATGGGGAAGAAATCAGCTTAAGAGTTCCTCAGGTGGCACTGAAGCTGAATGTTTAGCTGGGAACTAATCACCAAAGTTTCTGTGAAGTGTTCTCCACTAATTTTTGTGTAGGATAAAATAGAATTTAACCTGTATATGACTACAGTGATTTTATTTGTAATTTCTGGCTCTACTAGAATTTTAAAGGCCTTTTCCTCCCTATAATTTAAATGATTGATTTCCAAAAATCACTTTAGTGAAAGAAAGAGAAATCAGAACCACTACCACCTTCCCCCCTTCCCATTTATTATTATAATAACTCATAAAAGATTGTAAGTCTCTTATTCTGGCCAGTGTAAGTAACATTATTTATATTAAAGTTCTAGAGCAACGTCCTTGAAATCATTTTTTGTACCGTCAGCAATCTATTAGCCTGATAAAAAAATCTTGTAGCTCAGAGCTTTTTGCGTACTTGCTCAAAGCTTTGAAGCTTTCATTTGCCTAAGACCTTCTGTACATATTTCATCAAACTAACCATAGAAAAAAGTACCAAATCTGGGGAGAAAAGTTTTAACTAGGAATAATCTGATTCCAATTCTAATTGCTTTTCTATCTTTATTTCTGTTTTTTTGCAAGGCTATTTAACCCTCTAGTAATGGAATTCTGGTGAAGTATTTTCCAGATATCTCTTTGCCTTTTTCCCCTTGATTCTCCAGCACACACGGTCGTCCCTGTCCCCCCCTCCTTTCTCTCTCATTCACACAAAAACAGCTACTTAGTTAATTTTGTGTGATCACTAAACACAGAAGCACGGAGACACGAGTGTCTCTAATCAGATGTGTACAGAATCAAAATCTCTATCCTTCAAGAACAGGGGAATTTCCGGCAGGCATTTTAAAGCCAGGGCAGGTCATTGAAGTTATTATTAGCTCTAATTAGCACTCCCACAGGCTCTTGAATTCCTTACCTGCAGCCAAAGAGCACTCAATATGGTGCAGAATTTGCTAACATCTTTTGAAAGCTTGAGAGAAATAGTTCCTCTTTAGAAACACAGGTCTGCTGTGTGTGAATAGGCTCCTGGTAAAATGTTTGATTCTTGTAACAAATGACTATAGAAGCTGAGATATGATGAAACCGTTTCAAAACAAAGGAATTCTACAAATGTCTAAACAGATTCTTAATGAGAAAAGGAAGACTTTTGATGTTAATTATTTTATATCATTTTACAGACAATTCATAACCCATCTCAATTACAACATTGTTCTTTTAAGCTGGTGTTTTATGTAGGAAATTGAACGTCTGTAAGAAAACTCTATTTTCCCTCTTGTGAACAGTCCTCCTTTGAGATCTGAACTGAATGACAGTGTTCAAAAAAACCATACTGATCCCAGTTGTGAAATAGAACAAGAACTGATAAAAGGCCAGGAAGCCATCACTTTCATGCATTAGGCACATTTCTAATAAAGTGCCATAGTGAGGAAGCTAGCAATAACTCTCATTAACAAAAAGCACTGCTACAGAGCAGTAGAAGGATTTATTTGAAAGAAAGACAATTGAGTCTGCAAGGTAATCCACAGAATGATCTTCAGTCTAGAGATAAAATTTCTACAAAAATTTCTGCAACATTGGTCAAAAAGTAACAAATCATGAAAAGTGAAACTAGGAAAACATCTGATGTAGAATCCAAAATGTAGGAATCTTGTACCTAAAGGATTCAGCTCCAAAACAGGCAGGGGGTTGGAACTAGATGATCCTTGAGGTCCCTTCCAACCTTACCATTCTATGATTCTATGAAAACCATGCCACTGTATCGTGCGATCTTAGAAGCAATGAAAAGTCTTACAAGACAGAATCAAGATGTGTCTCCAACTACCATTCCTTGCAAAATCAGAGAGCACAACACAGAATAAAAGGTTCTCTGCTTGCAAAGCTTCAAGGCCCATCTCAGTGCAGTTCACTAGGTGGAATCTCTTCATCAGGTGGATATGCATCCCACCAGCTGAAAGCTAGTTGAATGGCTATCGTCCTGATGGAGAGTTGCCTGTATCAAACTGAGCTACAGAATTCTGTCACTGAGCAGCTGGCAACTTACACCATAAGCTTCACTTACCAGTCCTACAATTGCATGCATTTTCATACAGCCAAATGTCAAATACCAGAGAATAAGGACGCTAGGATATACATCAGTCCCTTCCATGCGGTGCAAGACATCATGTTTTGTGCTCTAATGGTCAGCCTTTTGACTTTGTACCATCCTTTATCTACCTCCACAACAGTAATATTAATGTTCATAATATCAGCATGATCGATAGTATCATTCATCTGATGTAGATCACATCTGCTGTAAGAAGTACTACAGTGCAATAAAGACAGATTTGTTCAGTGACCCCACTACAGGATTCCATGGGATAAGTGGTGATTACTTTGGATTGATTCTATTCCATTTCTGTGCATAAGTGCCTATCAGAAACTGGAGTACAGGACTTTGTGTGGATTAATCTGTAGGGAATGTGGTGTATGCACCCAGATCATCACCCCATGATAGGATGGTAAGATCAGGAGATCTACTTTGAAAGTGGACTGCTTCAAAAGTTCATTCACACTGATGCTGAACAAAAACACATATAGCTGAATCTTAGTTATATAAAACATTTCAGCTCTCCTCTCACGACACAGACAACCTTTATGTCCAGGTGTTCACTCTTACTTTTTCCCAAGCTAATTCAATTGTACTTGTAGAGGAGTCCTTATTTGCTTAATTATTTCCTTGAACACGGTATCATTATAGGTGTTATACGTCATTGTCATTATATAAGAACACAGATATGTTCTAAAGCAGTCCTACGTTATTTCCTTTGTTAATGACAGTGCCATCACTACTAAATTGCAGCATCCTATTAGTCAATCTAGGCAAAAGCAGCTAAAATACACTCTTGCGTGTGAAAAGCAGTCTCAGAAGCTGGAAACAGGTCAGCTTCTTTTGTGGTTTCGTTAATTGCAAAACTACAATTAATTTCTAAAATTTCTATTGCTAAATAGAATTCCCACTTAACATTTTCATGAAGTGATTTTCAAAGAAGTTGATCTTATGACATTAAACGGGTTAATTATACCACGCAAATAATCATCCGGCCAACATTTCTACCTTCAGCAAAAAAGATCTATTTCACCCAAAGGCTTTCTTTTTGTGAAGTCAGCACGACAGTACATTTTCAGTACGATGTATAGAGACTTAAAAGAGAAAATAGTAGGGTGTCTGAAGGGAATAAATACTGTTAAGGTTAAAACTGGTCTTTATCTTTTTTTTTTTCTTGTACAAAGCCTGTATCAGGATTAGTGCTAGGAACTAATTTGAATTAATTTATTTGATAATATTGCTCTGCCTTCCTTTTCAGTAAATACTTTCAGGCTGAACAGCCTTACTGAAAGTTAACTTTGTATGCAAGTTGGCAAACAGGTCAGCTATTCTACTCCCTCTGCAGATAAGACAGGTCTACAAATCAATATTTTCTTTAAATACTCACTTCCAGTATCACATGCATAACCACTACAGAATTTTGTTCAAATTGATGATTTTCAGTGAACATGCCCTAGACGTGTCTAGTCCAAAACTAGTAGCAACAGGATTTAAACTCATAAAGGATGTTCAGGGCTAGAGAGACTTTTTAGTTTATGCCTTCAGATAGATTTATCTTTCAAACCAAGACAGCAAAGCACTAGTTAAGTCAAGTGTGGGAAAAAAGGAGGAAGTCCAGAACTGCTGCTACAAATCGTGTTTTTACTCCTATACCATATATATATATTACATATGTAACTGTGCCTGATTGTCCGAGCTGGATGAACTCTTTACTTGCTGACACATTCACAGCTTGTAGAGCCAAAGACAAGATTAGCAGAACTGATTCAACCATAATCTGGAAGGTTTAGGATGGCAGCAAACGGCTGTCTAGCCTAGGCTGAAATGCTATGGTAAACTTGTTTATAGTTTTACAGCCAAACTGAATTCAACAGAATTTAACATCTATTTGGCTGAAGAAATAAGGAATGGAATTAGCAGAAGCTTTTTGGGGCTGTGGCTGCTGTGCCCCACACCCAGGCTCTAGGCATGATTTTGTGCTGCAGACACATCATGTGACATGGCTCCTGTGCAAAGGAATATGGTCCAAGTCATATGGTCCAAACAGAACTGACTATAGCAAGATTATGATTTCAATGGGTTTTATGTTTTATTAATAACCTAATGGAGAAAGAGAAGGGTGGATATCTATAGAGCTTTTTTCATTGTTTTTCATTGTTTCCCCCATTTTACCCATATTCCAGACCAAAAAGAGCCTTTGAACTACTTTGTTACAGCAGATGGTAATATCCCTTTAAAGAATTATGAACCAATCATAGACCTGTTTCCATCTGGACTTCAGGACAGCAGAAATACAATTAGATTGTCACACCTCAGCTGAGAACCTCTGGCCTAATACAAAGCTGGTTTCTTTCACCTTTGTGTCAGAGGCAAAATAGACAGGTGAATGTGGACTAGAATTTAATTTTCTAATTGTATGTTTGTAGTCCTTCAGTTCCCCAATTCTCATATACTAAGAAAGAATATTTTAATTCTGTCCAGAATTTGGAGAAAAATATTTAAAGGAAATTCTTCCTTCAGTTAATAGAAGGCTTTACTAATAGATATATCAGGTTTGGGCAGAAGAAAATATAATTCTCTTTTAAAAAATAACATGCCCTCTTTATGAATCAGTAGTGGGAAATTATGGGAATTATTAAACTCACTGTAAAGGGGTAATACATGTTTCTAATTCAAAATAAACTGAGTGACTTTTGCCAGTTTTTTAGTCTGAGCAGTCTCACATAAATCTGAACAAAATCCATGATGCTGCTGCAAAATGAAATGAAAAAGAAAGGACAAATAGCTTCACTTTCATTTCTAACAACTGACCCAACCCCCACAGAAAATGTGTGATTTATCTCTGGCTGACAGCTACAGGAGCCTGTGAAGCAAGCAATATCCACCAGCACTCAGAGTTGCGTATGGATTATCTATTATCAGATACACTCTTGAGAAAAACAAAATCAAACCCAACAAACCTCAAACCCAACCCATCCATCAAAAGCACACAAAAACCCCTCAAATATCAAAATCCCTGGCAAAGAGGCAAGCCTGAAGTGGCACTTTAATCATTAAATGCAAGCACAACACTGTGCCATCTGCAGTATCAGACACAGTGCAAAAAAAAATCAGTACCTATAACTATACAACAGAGGTAGTTGCCCATTGTGATCAGTGACAGCAGCCAATATATTTGCCACATTCTCTTTAATTATAAATTCCCAAATTGTCTGTGTTGTCCAGACTGCACCAGGAAAACAAAATATGTAAGACAGCAATCATAGCATTGAACTAAAATTGTGTGTGTGTGTGTGGTGTCGTCTTCAATTAGTTTAGTATGAGTGTTTTGGGGAATTTTGTCCCTATAATTATCATAAACCATCTTCTGTCACTTTCCACTAGCTTGTCACCACCTCAACTGTTGGTAATTTTTTTTTTCTTTCTTTTTTTCGATGTTAAGATAAATTCACTGAAATTACTAAGACAGAATACATAATTATAGAAATAGCTAGTTTGTACCTCCCCAAATTTTGGAGAAGAAATAGTCAGGATTTTCATACAGAGAAAAATAAACATAACTTATCAAATCCTATTGAGAAATACTTATGCAATAATTCCTGGAAAATGCATAGAACCTACTTTCAAACAACTTCAATCCATATTTTTCAGTGAAGTTTACATTTCTAGATTATGTCAAGTGAAATCAATTCATAGCTTTTTATTAACTGAACTTCTTGCTGAGAAGTAATAGCTCGCATCAAATGTCAGATGTCCCTGCTGTTTAAGTCTTGCTTTTTTTTCTTTGCACACTTATTCTATCAAGACGCAGCTTCTGCTGCAGCAGTAGCTATCAGAATATACTGTTATCACAAAGTTGGGTTTTTTTTTTATTGCTGTTTTGATTTTGTCTTCTGTTGCTGCTTGTTACTTTGTACTTTTAATTTCTGAAACCAGAGGCATAACATGCCACTAAAGAATTCTCCCTTGAAAACACCATCGCAGAATGTTTGTAAGAATATGCTTAGTTAAAACTGAACAGGGAAGTTAATACTGAAAAAGAGATGTTAGAGCAATAGCCTTTAAAATCTAGATCACTGGTCTGCTGTGAAACATGGCCAAACTCACCTGCTTATTTAATACAGAATTACTAAGAAAGACTAGACTCCTCCAACTCCATTGACCAACAGTCTAGTAAGAGCTATTTCTGTGATAAATCAAGTTCAAACATAGGTTTCTCCTCTGGTCCCACCTTGACACTGAAGAGGAAAAGAATTTTTTCAAGTATCTGGTCATATAGTGGTATTGGGGTTTTTGTTGTTGTTTGTGGGGTTTTTTGTTGGGTTTTTTTGTTTGTTTTTTTAATATATATGTACATACTATTTTACCAGTCTTGAACAACAGCTTTTCTATGAATTGTAGAACTTCTTAAATTAAACCTTTTATGTTCGCTTATAAAGAAAACAAAACACCACCCTTAAGTCCCTGGCTAAGAATCATCTTGTGTAAATTTTTTCTAAGATAATAGAAAGAAAATTATTATTACAGCCAAGATGCATAATGTAGACCCTAGAGAGAATTAAAAAAAACCCAAAACAACACAAAACCAGCCCCAAACAAGCAAAAGAAAAATAATCCAGTGACACAGAGATGAGTCTGACATACTAAGCTAGAGCATATGGAGACTTACACCTTTGCTCCTCTGTCACTACACTGTTAACTCCCACATTGTCCCAGATATCAGTATGAGTGCCCTTTATATCTGTTCATCTCCTCATGGCAATATGAAGATCACTAGAACAGTGAATGACTGTTACAGAATATTTCTGCTGTCACTATTCCCTGTCAGTAAAGAGCAGAATACAGTCTTTGCAGATTTCCTCAACTAAAAATTTTGCCCAAGTATCCATGCTGATTTCATCAAATTTATGACCTAGGACAACTGCCACACTACTGGAATAGACTGGGTTTTTTTCCTACAGATTTTTTTCCTGTTTTTCAGTTGAGGCCTCCAAGGAAAGCCTCTCAGTAGGTTTCCGCTTGTTACAGTGGGATTCATTCAGCAGCATCCACTAGTCTACCACAAGCTATGAGAAAATTTGAGAAATTTTGGGCTCCATTTGCATGCCAGTGATGCTCAGCTTTTTTCTGTTTTTTACCATCTTCCAGCCAAGATGCACACATGAATAAGAACAAACTTGGCCGAGGCTGACTCTGCAGCGGTCAAAGACAGTCCTGGCAACTGGCACTGAAACATTCACATGATTCAAGCCTTTCAAAAGCAGTTTTTACTCTGAGATGACTTCTCTTATCATTCACAATTGCAATGACCAATGTGGCAGAGGGTTTTTGTGTTTTTATTTTCGAGTGTAGACATGAAGACTGGAGAGGTCCCAGTTACAGAACTTACTCCAGTGACAGGATGAACTTCCTATGTGCAATGGTACACACAGTGCCTTTAAAAACGTGTGTCACTGCACTAGATTTGATTCCTTTGGTATCTGTCAGGGAAGATTTGAATTGCATATTTGGGCATGTGGGTTTGGTAGGTCTATATAAAATGGCATGATACAATAGGAGGGTGCAACACTTTGCGAAAGAAATATTAAAATCAGGACACTGATATGAATCTTTAGTGGTATTATCGTAACTCCGAAAAGATAGACCAGAAAAGGAAATTATGCACTGAATTGAAGAGAGGAGACACTGAAGACACTTCTGGCAGTGTATATTATATCATCACATCCTGTGACTTAACCACAAACTATGACATATATTGTAACTTTCCTTTTTTATGTAAAACTTCTTAGCTCTGAGGATTCTAGGCTGAACTCAAATGCAGTGGTAAATAACAAAGTGAATAATTTCACCTACTTGGTGCTCCAGGCTGACCCTCACAGACATATTATTCTGTTCATCTCTGTAACCTTACGACTATGCTACCAAGCTCATCTTCAGAAATGAACCAAATGATGATTTACAGAGACAAAAGAGGGCATCAAAATCATTATAGAGCTTTCTGTAGTTTAATAAAAGGGAACAATTTGATATTTCTGGCTACAGAAATTTGATAAATTGATATTACTACTTGCTGAGAAGAGGACAGTAAAATGCCTAGATTCTGTGTACTTGGAATTAATTTCTCTATATTACAGCAAAAAGAATCTAATGTGCACAGTAGGACTGAATGAGCAGTACACAAAAGCTTGACCTCCATTTTGAAATGTTAAGGCATCAAGAGGAATTCAGTAATGTAGTCTTCAGAAAGCTGTTGAATCATTGCATGCCTTTGTCTCAGGATGTGAACAAATATCCTTTTCTAGTCAAGAGTAGCACTCCAGCTCTCATTGTTTCCTGAAAGTTACCACATTTAGCAGATCGGTTCACATAAGCATGTCCTTATCTGTTTCATGCAATATAAATTAGGCTAGCTTAAACAGTTAAAAAGGTGATCTGAGGTAGCCTAGCTACTGGAGCTGCACTGGAGCAGTAGCAACAGAAAAGTAAGAGTGACAATCTCTAGCTGGTGGGAGATGACAAAAAGCTATAGGAGGTAACCTCTTCATTTGTCAGACGGATACAGAGAGGAATACCTGTCCACTGCTATAATGTGCTCCTTTGTAATGAATGTTAAAGTAGTGGTTTTCTGCAGCATGGAGTTATATACACGGAAGCATTTTCAGGGTCTTATATACAAGGGAAACCTGGCATTGAAATTGCTTTGTTTATATTGTTACCAAAAAAAAAAAAAAAACAAAAACAAAAACAAAAACCCAAACAAACAAAACAAACAAAACACCAAACCCAAAGCTGAATTCATATATAGTGAAAAGAAAGAAGCTTTCTAGATGTACTTTCCATTACTGTTGTATGTAAGATATCATTGAATTTTGAATCTTTAATTCTTTACATATGAATAGCAGTCCTGCTTTCTTTTGCCCTACGAAATATGAGAGGTTCTAGATAAAACATGCCAACCAAAGTCAAAGGCACAAGTTGTAGTGTTATATGCACCAGCTATGCGCAATATGGGAAAGCCGCTTTTGGCAAACTGGAGTAGTTAAGAGCACAATGCAGAACTAAATTCCTAGGCAGAAATTCACTTCAGCAGAGAAAGGTAATTTCCGTATTTGTGGATTCAGGTTTCCAGCACTTCAGATGCTGCTGTCTTCTCACATTCACAGAGAAGCCTATGTACCTGATTCTGATCTGCAGCGCCACCCGGCTGTTGCCATATCCTGTGGAGTGCCTGATTAGTTCTGTGATCTCATTTCCTTCTTATTCCTTATGCTGACTCACTTGATTTCTGCAGGAGCCTTTTTACCTAGCTAAGTCAACAGCAAACTAACCTGGTAGAAAAGTGAATTTTCACTTGTTTGCTAATTGAATCAGATGTGTATAAGAGCCACAACTGTACTGCTCAGGAATGGGGGAGTGGATCCTCTGAGTTCTCTGGTATCAGCAACTTACCCAAGTTAAAAGATGGTCAGCATGTAGTGCTTCTAGTGATGGCATCTCATGAGATCTGTGCACTGCCTCTACGCGGATGGCAATTTACTGAGGTTTGAAGGCTATTATCTCTTGTCTACCTGTCCTTTTTCCTAAAATACAACCAGAATACTTTGAAACTTGGCAAATCGGCCTACTCATTAGGAAACCAAATCCAACATGATCAGATTCAACCTTTACCACAGAAGTGACAAACCTGTTATGAACTTCTCCTATGAATCTGTCAGGAAAACATCCATGCACTGAGGTAAACTAACTATCCAGTGGACTGTCATCTCCTTTTCACTAAAGTAGTTGTAATTCAGCAATAAACCTAGTAAATCTTAAATATGACAACACCATAGTAGACAGAAGTTACATCACTGATCAGAAAGCAAGGTGTTAAACAGATTAACTACAACAGAAGAGAAAACCCTTGAGGTGACAGTCCACAAACTCGTCAGCATCCATGAAGGTTACTAAGTACCCACAGGTCCCCCTGTTTTCAAAAGGATATTTGCAGGCCTTTTGTTACCCCTGTTGTTGCATGATCTAAACAACTTCCTTTTCACCATCTGGCAGCTGAACTCTTGAGTCTTTGTTTGTGCTTTCCAGGCTATCAGGTTTAATATCCCATTCTCACCTTGAAATTTATTGAGGATTTCTCTGCTCTAATCCCAGCAAGTATCACAATCCATCTGCTAACATTTCTTCTCCTGGAAAATGAGACCTCATTTACCAAAATGGATACTACTTTTTAAAATATTTCATACTTTCAACTTATAAGCCATGTAAATTTAGAGTAAGATTTAGTATGGTCCATGTTTATTTTCTCCAGTAAAGTAGATTCAGTGTGCTTTGCAAAGCAAACTTGGCTTCAGGATACTTTAACTGTGCTGCCCTGCTGGTTTCTGTTGAACAGCTTCTGGTGACAGAAGAACACAAGGCTGTTTCATTACCCGCCCATCAAGAAAACTAAGAACATGTGAAGAATCTCAACAGCTCATTCATGGTTCAGTTAATTTATGATAAATTCTTCCCTAAATAGATATCACAAGCAGAGATCAAAGAAACTTTGGAGAATGAATTCTCATATTGACACATTTGTGAAGCTAGAAGTCTAGAGAGAATGAGCAAGAGCAGCCAATGGATTAAGACAGTTTGCACTTACACTATGAAAAATAGTTAAAAAATAAAACCTCATCCCAATTAGGAAAACAACGTAACGGGGGGGAAAAAAAGTATCTTTTGCTCAAACTAGACATTTTTGCCACCTGTAACATGCTATTCATGAAAAGGCTTTCGCTGACTCAGAGTCTGAAACTCTCTGTTCACAGACCAAAACCATCAAGGCCAAAATAGGCATCCCAGGGTTGTTCTAAACTTGCAGAACCATTTGTCTGTTCCCGGCTTTCAGTTTGTTCTGCTGATAACTCCCTACTTAGTGCAAATTATTGGGAGATATTTTTTGTACCTGGAATTCCAGTCTTTCAAATAATAGTTGCAGCTCATGCATTTGTCTTCCAATTGTTTTGCAATAGGTTTTATAATCTATAATTAAGAAACATTAACTGAAAAAAAAAAAAAAAAGCATGCTTTCAGGTGTCCTAGAAAATAATCACATAACAATCATATAGTCATGTTGTTCACAAATTTCTATGCATTCACAATATGTAAAGCAAGTTAATTCTGCACAGTTTGAGTCAAGTCATTCTGCAATTGATAAACAACAAACATGCAAATAAAAAATAATGCAAGTAAAAGTGAATGTTAAAACTTCCTTCGGTCTAATATATTGTTTTCAAAGCTGAAACACCTAGGACTACTGGAACAGACATAACAGATAAAATGAGAGATGTCAAAAATCTGGTCAGAGAGAAATCAATCCTGAATAATAATAGTTTTTAAAATTAATTTTTATCCAGGAAATTAATAGTTGACCTGAAGAATGAGGCTTTATAGTCCTCATGTACTTTTATTCTCTACTATAAATCTGTATTTTCACCTTCCATCTGCTTTCAGTGACAAGTTTGTAGATGACCTGTAAAACTGTGCAAAAGAAAAAATAAGTGCAACATATAGTCTCATCGCAGAATGTTCAGGAATTTTATCAGTGTTTGCTTTATCTTGACCAAAGTCTTAAATGAGCAGACAGCACTTAAAATCTGCCTCAGAAGGAAAGGTGAAAGGAAAAGAGATTTCAGAAGAAGTAGGGTTAAAGAATAGGCTGGCAAGAAACAGAAATCCAAAGAAAACAAATAGCTTGACCTTATAAGACGCTGAGTTTATGCAACACCCATTAAAATGAAAAGTAGTTGACAAACATCTATAATTTCTTGAAATCATGTCCAAAGGAACAGTTTCTGCCTTTCTGTGATGGATACACACAGGAAAGGGTTCATCATTTTAGTCACTGCTTGGTCAACAGACTTTTTTATCTGTCTAGACATTCTTTCTAAAAGAACCAGACATCCAAGCAAACCAACCAACAAAAAGCCCACATTTCTTTCTTTTTGTGGTGGTCCTCCTAGGGGGAATCTCAATTTTTATATTTCTCTTTTCATACACTAACACATACAAAATTACTAAAGATGATCTATGCCTATGGATCAAGCACATCCTGCAGCTTTATTCAAATTAGTCTCAGTGAGATGAACTGGGGAAGATTGCAGGAGACCCAGAGGATTTATCTAGTCCTGCCATCTCCTATGCATTCCTCCTCTTCTACCCCTATAAACCAAATTATACTCTAACGTATCATTAGGTACTACTTTATTGCCTTCTAATACATATTCACTACTACTGGCTTCTGGATTTTTGGACTTGGAATAGTGCCAAAATCTACAATTTTTTAAGTCACCAGGAAACAAAGCAAGTATTTCTTTCTCTCTCCACATCAAATTTAGAACTTCGCTCCTAAAACCCAAACACTGCCAAAAACTCAAAACCAGAATTCTTGCTGTCACTCTAGCAGCAGGTTAAAATCCCAGCACTAACTGTCCTTGCAATGCTGCCAAGAGGCAGCTTTATCTAACTTGAAATGGAGATTTAAGACTTTGAACGGGACACAAATCAGCTACCTAAACATATAACTTTCTGGACCTTAGCATCATGAATTTAAAATACATTTTTGGTAATTTTATACATCTTGTCCCTGTGACTGGAATCACATTATGTCTTATGGGTAAAAGGGCTAAAACTTCTAATAAAAGTTTTATATGCTGGTAATCTTTTAATTTTTTTTTTTGTGTTGTATGATGTGTGTAGTATTTAAGCATTCCACAAAATAATATCTTGCAAAATACTTTTCACAGAATCCTGGGAAGGCCTGCAGAGCTCAGAAACAGCTTTGCCCATTTTCATTATTGTTCACCTGAAACTAATGCTAAATAATCTTTGATGGACACTACTGTGTGACCCCTTTTTTTGGAAGAGAGAATTGTTATAGAGTACTAGATAAAAGTACTTGAGAATCACAGAACATGAGAGTTTGGAAGGGACCTCCTGAGATCATTGAGTCCAACCCCCTTGCCAAAAGAGGAAATTTTTGTAAACTGTGGCTCAAACCATAGCAACTGTAAGATGGACTGAGTCCACTGGTACAAGAAAAATCCTAACAAAAATTGTATGACAGCAATACTAAAAACTCTTATGCTGGCTCAGTATGTGGAATCTACCTCAAAATTATTTCCACAATAAAATTTCCTTCCTCTTAGTCTAACTAAAACAAAAAATCCAGCATAAATCCAAACATAATTGCATGGAGATAACTTCATAAATAGCATGCACTGCAGAGGTTTTGGAAGAAATATCTACAGGCATTCGCTGTAAAAGACAAGTCTGAAGAAATTTAGAATACATTTAAAATGCTCAAAGCCCTTTGATACTGTATCAGGGAAATCATCAGACTCTTAAATGAACACACCTAGTGATTGTCAAAGTTTCTGTGTGCTGCAAAAACAGGATTTCCCCTGAGCTATTTTGGCTTAGCTAAAGCTTTCAGACAAACCCAGTAAAAATAAAAGAATTCTATTAAAGGCAAAACAAACAAACAAAATAACAGAATGGAGGAAAACCAGGACTGTGTCATGAAGAATGGTAGACAAGAAACAAATGACAGTGTGCCCTGGCCACTTCAGTTTTCCAAAGAACATTTTAAAATGAGACACAGAGAGAAGTATGCACATGTGGCTAACTCAAATTATGCATCTCGCTAGATAATTTCTAGAATTCCATTTTTCTCCTGGAGAAAGCTGAAGATCAGCTATTTTCAGGGTTGTTCATAAAATAATTGTCTATTTATAGAAGAATTTAAATAAATTCATTGGAACAATCGACTTTCTAAGCTACAAACTTAGTAAACTTCCTGAACCAAATCATACCCCAACTCCTAAAAAAACAAACCAAAAAACAACAACCAAACCCCAAAACAAACAAAAAAACTCCAACAGCCTCTAACTGTTGTTAAGGTAGGATCTACAGGAAAAAAAGGAAATTAATTCGGCAACTCACTCTTCTGGATAAGGCTGATTTTCCAAAGAGAAGTTCTTTGGAATTTTGGAAACATCTTGGCACTCTTAGCTGTAGTTATCATTTCAAACTTTTTTGTAGCTTTATTTTGTAGTTTTTTTGTAAATTGACTTATAAAACTTTTTAGTTCCCTTCAATCATGCCACTGAATCACTGTTATGACCTTTTTAGCAAGAGTCTGTTGTAGAAGCCAAACTCTTCAGGGTCTATTTCTTTCTCCAAGTCATTACATAGATTAATGGATTGAAGCTGTTGTTTCTCTAATACAATAGATTCTAGTAGAACTTTGAACTTCTGACAGCCATGAAGTCCAAACTATTTTTAATTCCCTCTCTCAGATATACTGGAAAGCCAAAGCCATTTATTAGACTTGTTTTCAGTAGTTTGATGTCATGGTACAAACAATATGGAGAGCAACAAAGCGCCTTTGCATTGCACAAACACCAACAATGAAAATGAAAACAAGGCATAAAACAAAGAAAATATGTGTAAAACAGAACAGACACGTTACTTTTGTTGTTCTTGTGTTAAAAATAGAATACAATGCTTATCTTTGCATAGAGACTATTCATCAAAGCCTAAATAAACTAGAGGTTAGGAATACTGTCACCTTTCCAATTTTCCATTCTTTACCTACATTCACATTCTTCTAGAATTATTCTCTTCAGGAACAAAACTTTCTCATAACAAAACAAAACAAAACAAAACAAACAAAAAAAAAAATCTCCAGTAGAGATTGTAAGACAGAAGTGATCCAACTTAGTCCCAGCTACCCAGCACAGTCAAAAGTGCCACTGAGAAAAAATGTGAGATATTTAAGCTAAGAATTTTGACAACCAAATCTTCACTAACTTTGTGGCTTTTCAAGTTTCATCTCTTGTAAAAGGCTGCTTAACTTTTAACAATAATATTTCCTGGCCACGAAACATGACACAGTCTGGAGTTACTTAAAATGTACAATAATCAGCAACAAACAGAAATGAGTAAATATCCAGTGCAGTTCAGTTTGGGAGGTTTGGGGTTTTTTGTCGGAATTGCCATTCAATTAACCAAATTAAATATGCTGTTTGTATCATGTCCTATCATTATACTAAACTAAAGCCATGAATAAAATTTGTAACAAGACTGACATATGGCAAAAATACAGTCTGATCTAAAGCCAGCAGGCTCTCACGTTAGAGTTCTTTGTGCTGTGAATTTTAAGATGTTACTACTACAAATGGAGAGTTTTCCATCACTAAATATGCTTGCAGGATAAAGGCTCAAGTGCAAATGTATGGATGTACCTTGTAAATTATCCAAATATTATTCAGACAACATTATAAAACTTCAGGACATATTTGCTGACTTAGAAAATAAAACACAATAATTATAACATTAATTTTGTATTAAGGAGTATTTAGACAATAAAAATATAAGAAATAAAATTTAAGTAATGTCAGTCCTGTTCCAACACAGATCATTTTATGTTCTTTGCTCAGTGAACAGAATACTGCATTTTTGCCTCCGAGAACATTTCATGCTTTGTTAGGGCTAATAAAAAAAGGTGTTCTCCCTGCACATTTTAGTGGTCCTGCTGAGCAGCTGTTGCATCACCTGAACTTAGTATCAAGAGGTACACACACTGTTCTCTATGCGGTTAATAAATGCATTAACTTATTGATACTGACATTCTCCCCATTAAAATTTTGTCTTTCTTGATCCATCTTGGAATTGTATTTTCCTTTTTCACAGCCAAATCACAGCAGTGACTCAGTCAGTTTTGTTATTGATTACTACAGCCAAGTCTTTTTACTCTTCTGTCACTTCTAATTTATGAGCCCCATCTACAGAATTCCTATCAACCTTATGACCTTGTGCTTCATAGTATGAGATGTGTCTGTTTCTGTTGCTGTAATTTCAAAGTCACTTAACTCGTAAGTTTCACTCTCTTCAGTACTAGCAAATGGTTTCCAAATTTCTGTGACTTTCCTATCCACTTCTTTAATGAATTGAAACAAGATTAGCCGAACAGTCCAAAGGAACTTCATTAGTAAACTCTCTCCATTCTAAAAGTTTCCTTTCCAACACAAAGTAATGCGTCCTCTCATTTGTGTAGTTATTCACTTCCTAACTTTTCTTCTACTAATACTTTTTCTAATGTATGATATGGATTATTCTCAAATAAATGAAGTGTCTTAAGTCTTATTACAAAGAAACACCAGGCTTGCAAGTCCCAATGTGCTTTTTGTAAGCTTCTGCTTTATTTTAGTCCAATTTTCAGCTGTTTCAATATTCACATTTTTACTTCTATGCTCATAATGTTGATGAGACTACAGTTCACCCTGCCCTCTCCTTCATAAATACAGACGTAATCCCAAGTACTTAATACACATTTCTAAAAATGCTGTCTTGCATGTACCAAGCTATTCTGTGTAAAAACAAAGCCACTAAAAAATTACAACTAGAACATTTAATCTTGCCTTTTTAGAGAAAAACAATAATTTACTATATGATCTTAATAGTCTTAAGCAGTCACCTAATTCTCTAAGCAGTTATAACTCTGAATAAAACGGTAATTTTAATGTACTGATGCTTGCTCATCAATTACTAGCAAATGCATATTAGTAAAATATGCCCTGCAGTGTTAATATCCTATGAATCTGCTTGCCTCTATGTGCACAGTATTGTCACAACACTTGTGTTTTAAAAATACTTATGTATTCTTTAAGGGCCTGTTGTAATAAGATCAGCATTTCCTGTGGACCTGTTAATTGTTCAAACAGACGAACACAGAGAGATACATCTAGACCATCTCAAACTTCAAAAGATCACTTTTTGACCCAAAAAGTACAGCTTAGAAGAACCTGGAGTAGGCAGCAATTATACATAGCTAGAGTTTCAGTCTTACTAGTTTACTCTGTCTTATAAACTGTGTTTCACTATTAACTTCTTCAGGTTTTAGATTCAATCCTGTTATGACTGTTGTTATGAATTTCTTTTCAGAGGCACTGGCATCACAGAGTCACCATACTAGAACAAAGAAAAACTTAGAAACCAAATTTCGACTCTATACAGATACAACTGAAGAAGGCTGTCAGATTTTTTTAAATCAGTTGGAGACTCTTGACAAATGCAATTTCAATGTCTCACTTCCTCTGGTGATGATAGTCCATGGCTGGTCGGTATGAACTCACATTTTATCTTCAATTCAAACTATATTTCATTTGATATATTTTCCTTCACATTATGCTAATACTAAAAGTCATTTCAGAAGAAAGCTTGTGATTAGAAATATGGTGGATTTCTCTGGTAGCAGTCATGTCTAGAAATAATACAAAGTGGATATGCCTCACTAAGATTCTGAAGTAATAGTCTGTAAGCAATTTTTCATATGGGAGTCCCATGCTAAGGATTAGATTCAGCCCTGCTTTAAAGCCAGCAGATTTCAAACTAAGAACTGATTTAACATACTATGCCTCTGGAGAACTGAATACCAATTTAATTTCTCTGGTATGTTCACTGCCAGATATTTACAGACTTAATGGAAAGAAGTGCACACAAATTGCCCACATCATTCTCACTGATACATCTTTAAAGATAACTTCTCTATAAGCACCTTCAACTGAAAATGAAGCCTTCAACATCAATAAATTATCTCTGAACTGCTTCTACTTAAACCATAAAAAAAAAAATCCACCATGAAAATTATTCTTGTAAACACAACAATACTAACAGCTACTTTTGATCAGTTTCTCAGTTGAAAAACAGAAAAGGCAGGATAAGAAATAATGTAATTTTAACAGGTCCTTAATTCTCATAGAACCAATGTCACAGAATCACTGAACATATCTGATTGGAAGAGACCTCAAAGATGAGCCAGTTCAGCCTTCAAATCAGCACTGAAGGGCCAACACTAAATTATGTCCCTAAGCACCAGGTCCACATGATGTTTAAACACCTTCAGGGACATCAACTCCACCACTGCTCTGGGTAGACTGTTCCAATGTTTGAGAACACTCTCTATGAAGAAGTATTTCCTAACATCCAGCCTCAACCTCCCCTGGCGCAGACTGAAATGGTTTTGTCTAGTCCTGTTACTTGACACCAAGGAGAAGAGCCTGGTTCCTTCCTCACTCCAACCTCCCTTCAGGTGGTTGGAGAGAGCAATGAGGTCTCCCCTCAGCCTCCTCTTCTCGAATTGAACAACTCCAGCTCCCTCAGATGGTCCTAACAGGCCGTGTGCTCCAGGCCCTTCATGAACCTTGTTGCCCTTTTCTGGACATGCTCCAGCACCTCAATGTCCTTTTTGCAGTGAAGGGCCCAAAACTGAACACAGTACTCAAGGTGTGGCCTTACCAGTGCTGAGTACAGGGGAGATGATCACCTCCCTGTTCCTGCTGGCCACAGTGTTTCTAATACAAGCCAGGATGCCATTGGCTTTCTTGGCCACCTGGGCACACTGCTGACTCATATTTAGTCAACTGTCAACTAACACCCCCACGTCCCTCTCGAAGTCGCAGCTTTCCAACCACACATTCCCAGGTTTGTAGCTTACCATGGGGTTGTTGTGACCCAGGTGCAGGACCTGGCACTTGGCCTTGTTGAACATCATGCAATTAGCCTTAGCCCATCAGTCTAACCTGTCCAGATTCTGCTGTAAAGCTTCCCTACCCTCTAGCAGATTGATACGGCCACTCACCTGGTTGTCATCTAGCAAACTTACTGAAGGCGCACTCAACCATCCAGATCACTGATAAAACTATTAAAGAGGGCAGGCTCCAGTACTGAATCCTGGGGAAAACCTCTAGTGATGGTGCCAGCCAGACAACTCCATTCACACCACTCTTTGGGCTTAGCCGATTTTTAATCCAATGCAGAGTGCACTTATCCAAGCCTTGTGCCACGAATTTCTGAAGAATGCTGCGGGAGACAGTCAACAGTTTTGCTAAAGTCCAGGTAGACAATGTCCATGGCCCTTCCCTCATCTACTAGGCAGGAAGAAGATGATCAGATTAGTCAGGCAGGACTTGCCTTTCATAAACCTATGCTGACTGGGCCTGATCATCTTGCATGTGTCGTGTGATGGCACTCAGGATGACCTGCTCCATAACCTTTCCTGACACTGAGGTCAGACTGACAGGTCTGTAGTTCCCTGGATCATCCTTTCAGCCCTTCTTGTGGAGGGGCATCACATTTGCTAGTCACCGGTCAACTGGGACCTCCCCAGTTAGCCAGGACTGTTGACATAATGGGGAGTGGCTTGGTAATCACATGTGCCAGCTCCTTAAGTACCTTTGGGTGGATCCCATCCAGTCCCATAGACTTGTGCACATCTAAATGGCACAATAGGTCATTGATCATTTCCTCCTGGATTGTGGGGGCTGATTTCTGCTCCTCACCCCCATCTTCCAGTTCCAAGGGCTGAACATGTTTGAAGGACATCACATAGCTGACAAAAGAGATCTTTCTTTCACATCTGCACATACACAGCGAAACTTTAAACAACACTCTTGATGCATATAACTCTCAACAAACAAATGCAGAAGTGACTCTGAACGAAATATTGCCCTAAATTACATTAGTCAATCCTCCCAAAGAAGATTTTGCTCAAACTATGGACCTGAGGCTGCTGCCATTGAAACTCATCATTCAAATTAACTTAATTTGCAGAGGTGCTGGGCTCTTGGATGAATGGAAACCCCAAAGAGAAACTCCCACCAGAAGAGATAAGGGTGCAGTATCAACTCAGGCAATATGTGCAACTAGAGCAAAAATGAAATCTGATATATTAAATAACAGCTGTGGTCCATCAAAGAATAAACAGTCTTTGATGCTAGTAAAGAAATTGTGACCGGGTCCTTAAGAAAGGTCAAAAAACCCCATCAGATCTCAAAATGGAATGGCTGCACAAAGTAAAAACCCACTGGTCCGCAATCCTCCAGCTTCTCTCCTTCTCCAAGACTTTTAGCTTAAATATACAGGAATGGCAGCTCCTGAATGAAATCAGAAATTGTCCGGGCATTTCTGTCTTTCTTCTTAATCAGCAATACTGGCATGAGTGGAGGTATTTAGGGACATCACTGATAAGTGTTTGTATTACAAGACATTGATTCTTAGGTTTTTTCCCCCACACAAAAGCTTTCAACACTGAAGTATGCAGCAACCCCTAAAATCTAGTTGTTTGCATTAAGTCCTCATTTTTTGGTGTTTGGGTTTTGTTTGTTTGTCTGTTTGAGGTTTTTTGGTGGTTGTTGTTGTTACTTGTTTGTTTCCTTGAGCTTTTCACAAGAAAATATTTGGCAGAGTCAGCTCTTCTTTAAGAAACTGGTTTTGTTTGTTTCTTTTGTTTTGTTTGTTTGTTTTTTTTTTTTTTACAAAACAGGTGGATGGGGTGCTAGAAGGTTGGATTTGGAAAATGGCAGCAGCTCTGAAGTCTCAGCATAAACAAATTAACGTGATCATTGCAGATTGGCTTACATTGGCACACCAGCACTATCCCATTGCTGTACGGAATACACGCTACATAGGACAGGAGATAGCAGACTTCCTGGAATGGCTGGAGGTAAGAGCTACTTCAGCTTTTCAATTAGCATGTATTCAGAGAGCTGACAGAGTCCCAGGCTTTGAAAGCAACCACACATTACAATTTGCAAGCTGTTAGTTAAGTAAAATGAATTTATTGTCTATGCTTAATTTCTGCTTTTAATGCAGAATTTGAGCATGACATTGTGTTTGATTTTTCCCCTCCATTCTCAAAAAAAAAAGATTCTAAAATAACAGCTTAGAGATCCAAACTGTAAAAGGAAACCTTCTAAGAGGACAGGTGTGCCTCACACAAAGCAGATGAAATGGAGGCAACAGTGAGTACAGAAGCACACTAAGGCAGTGACTACTTATCAGAACTCCTGCCACATAAGGAGCAGTGGCCATGGCTGGATTGAAAAGGCTGCAGACAAGTCTGCAAGGCATCGCTGGTCCCCAGCACTAAAAACAGGCAAAAAGCAAATATTAGAATGAGATCACTCATACAAACCAGCTGCCTTCAACAGGAATGGCTGGGCTAGAAGTTGTCAGATAACAGGCCCAGTTAGGGGCAACAGGCACAGAAGAGAAGGCAGAAGAGACAGTTACTAATTCTCATTGTGACAAGAAACCACAGCTCTTGGTCAAATGTAGTTTAAGGTGCTAGAATCTGAAGTTATATTTTGAATCTGTTTAATTATTGAATGAATCAAACAGTGGACTTTGTTCAGTTCCCAGGAGGACACACCACGTCAACAGTTTGTGATTTCTCCAGTGCAAGCAAACAAAATGAGTCTTGAACAAATTACTCCTTGTTTCAGCATTCTACATAGCTTCTCTTCTACCTCATGATATGCTCCAGGATTTAAATATACCATAAATTCTCACAGCATTCAAATAAGCACTCTCAAGCAGTAAACCTTCCTTCTGTTGAAAAGCCTTCCTTTGACATTTAACAGTTAAAACCCCCTTCATTCCAACTCCCAGAACTAGTTTCACCTCATACTCACAAGAGACAAGTATCAAGACTGCAAAGTCTCTTCACTGGGACAGACAATATGCACAATGAAATTAAAACAGAGGTTTGCCTTTCCTGCAGGAAAAACATGCCACATTTTTCATTACAAGTCAGAAAAAACTTTGAGCTTTGCAACTTGGATGAAATGCTTAGATCTAGATAGTATTGATTAAGCAGAAAGAAGGGCCTGAGGCCAATTCTGCTTCAATACATTTGTTTCAGATCAGACACACTTTTGTACAAATCAGCCCAGAAATGTCATAGCCGCAGCACTTGGCAAGCCTGATCAGGGGTTTGATACTTAGGCTTCTAATTTGGCTTATGCTAGCACCTCAGGAAAAAAAAGCAAGACACTCTACAAAGGACTAGTTTACCTTGAAGTTAAGGACAGATACCCACTTTATAGTCACAGGAAAGCCAAATGCTACAGAATAAAGGCAACACACACTTGCATTGCTTGCAACAAACAGCAACAAAAATCCTGCTGTCTGCGTAGATAGTCTTCCTGAACATTAACATCTAAGTAGCAGTTCCCAACATGTGGCATTTTCCTTCTGTGTGAAAAGAAGTCAAAGAATAACATTCATCCAGTGAATAAATTTAGTGCATGATCTATGAATCTCATTTGACCTCCTCTCCATCATCAATGTACAAATTTCTTGTGATGCAATTCACTGAAATACCTTCTACAAGCTAGGAACACAATGTTTACTTCCCACATTTTTCTCCATTTAAATCAAGCTGCTGCTATCTTCCAGGAATCCATTCAATTTTCCAGAAGCAATGCTCATCTAATTGGATACAGCCTAGGAGCTCATGTTTCAGGATTTGCTGGAAGCTTTATCAGTGGTACAAAGAAGATTGGAAGAATTACAGGTAAAAGACTTACAACTTAAAGAAATGTGACAGGCAACTAATTTAAGTTGCATAGGTATTTCGCATGCCAATGCTGTACAGTTTAGCTACTGATTAGCAATATTTGTCACACTTGAGAAGTTTCATCCCATTGGCTTAGAAATTACATGTTAGAAAATTTAATGAAAACACTTTAAAAAATGAAGTGTCACAGTATTTATAGCCTTGGTATTTCCTAGCTCAGTCCAAATTATGACATATAGAATATGCAAGAGTGAGGATTACAAATCATAGACCAAGGATTCAAGTAACATGTTGCTTGAATTTATCCTGTATCCATTCCCAGTAACACTTTAAACTAAATGTTAGCAACTAACGATGGTGGATTAAAAACTGTCTGGATTAAAAACTGGCTGGCTGGACTGGCCCAAAGAGTTATGATAAATGGAGATAAATCCAGCTGGTGGCCAGTAACAAGCGATGTCCCCAGGACTCGATACTGTGGCCAGTTCTGTTTAATACCTTTACTAATGATTTGGATGAGGGAATGAGGTGCACCATGGGCAAGTTTTCAGATAAGACTAAACTGCATGGGAATATTGATCTGGTTAAGGGTAGGAAGGCACTGCAGAGACCTAGACAGGTTAAATCGATGGGCTGAGGTCAATGGAACAAGGTTTAACAAGACCAAGTGCCGGGTCCTGCACTTTGGTCACAATAACCCCAAGCAATGCTACAGGCTCAGGCAAGAGTGGCTGGAAAGCAGCCCAGTGGAAAAGCATCTGGGGATACAGGTCGATGGCTGGCTGATTATGAGTTAGCAGTGTGCCCAGGTGACCAAGAAGGCCAACAGCATCCTGGCCTATATAAAAAACAGTGTGTCCAACAGGAGTAAGGAAGCGATTGTGCCCCTGTACTCAGCTGTGGTGAGGCCACAGCTTGAGTACTGTGTTCAGTTCTGGGTGCCACAGAATAAGAAAGACATTGAAGTCCTGGAGCTTGTCCAGAGAGGAGCAATGAGGCTGGTGGGGAGTTTGGATGTCATACGAGGAGCAGCTGATGGAGCTGGAGTTGCTTAGTCTGAAGAAGACAAGGCTAAGGGAAAATCTTATTGCTCTTAAAACTATCTGAAAGGAGGCTGTTGGTCAGGTGTTGGTCTCTTCTCCCAAGTAACTAGTGATAGTGCAAGAGGAAATGTATTTCAATTGTGCCAGGGGAGGTTTAGATTGGATATTAGGAAAAGAACTTCTTTATTGAGAGTGGTGAGGCATTGGAACAGGCTGCCCAGGGAGGTGGTGGAGTCGCCATCCTTGGAGATGTTCAAGAAGCATGTAGACGTGGTGCTTCAGGATATAGTTTAATGGCCATGGTAGTTGGGTTACTGTTGGACTCAATCCTAAAGGTCTTTTTTCAACCTTAATGATTCTTTGATCACTGTCTTGACCCAAAGCCATTCAAATACACTGTTCCTTGATAGCCACTCCTTTTATAAAGAAAATTATCACAAAGAAATTGTGTAACTACATTTGAGTTTTCAATTGTGGTACATTGGTCATACAATGAATTGAGTGAAGCTTTACAAAGTTTCAGGCCCCAAATATGGGATAAAAGTCATCTTTGTTGTGGGACTGATGTCTTCCAAAGGCCTCTGTAACACATGACCTCTAGAGTATGAAAGAATGAAGTTACGTAACCAGCCCTGAAGTGACATAGCAGTAGTGAGCATCTATAACAAACACATCTACCTCTGGACCTGTGTCCTTGTGCATGTAGCAGTTACTGTTTATTCAGTGTCCATGTTTACTCATCCTTTTGGCATGACCACATAACCTCTGCAGGACAAGTGCTCCTAGCATTGCTTCTACCAGTGAAAGACCTTGTAAAGTACCAGGACTGTTTGTTTCAAAATATTTATTACAGGTTTTTCTCATAACAGTAAAAGAGCAGCTCATCCACACTGTATCACAATGGAGCATTTGCATTTATTGTAGGCCTTGACCCTGCCGGTCCCTTGTTTGAAGAAATGTCACCAACGGACCGTTTATCTCCAGATGATGCAAACTTCGTAGATGCAATTCATACATTTACTAAACAGCACATGGGTCTCAGTGTTGGCATCAAGCAGCCTGTGGCTCATTTTGACTTTTATCCCAATGGAGGCACCTTTCAGCCTGGCTGTCACATCTTACATGTGTATAACCACATTGCACAATATGGAATTACTGGTAAGAACCAATGACACAAAATGGAAAGCAGCACCACGGGTGCAATGACAGTACCTCTAGGAAACTTTGCATATCTCTGTGGTCTTAAATAGCATCTAATGTGAGTATTAATAACCATTATATGCAAGGAAATTTCTTTGCTAGAAATTGGTTATCTGACTTTTACATGTATTGAGTTCAAATTGTTCTTACTGATTCCAGTAAGGAATCTGGCTGGCCACCACTTCTGAAAATGAGGTCAGGAGCATCCTGCTGTCAAGCATATCTGAATAATTTCAAAGGTATTTGGTTTAGCAGTAGAGGAAATGAGAAAACTTATTCTAATTAAGCCAGATTCATTTAGTGTGCAATCATTTTAAATTAAATGAAAAACAGAGCTGTACTACTCACCTCCTTAATTCACCTTTTCTCAACTCCTCATCCTTCAGCTGTGCAGTTGATGCTCTCTCTAGAACATGATTGCCAGTGTTCCAGTCTAGGTTTTATATATGGAAGCTTATTTCCAATGTACCTAAACATAAATGTAAGAGAAACTGATGCAATACACTGAAAAGATAAGGAACTGATGCATACTGACAAGCAGAACTGTTCAGTGAAATACCCCAAGAGCACTGCTCATTCAGCATGCTGCATTGCAAAAATATTTCTCAACTATCATCACACTATCTGAAAGCAGGCCTTACATGTTAGCAGGTAATTCATGACAAATATGAAACCAAGCCTTAGCTAGAAAGCTCCTCAGTGAAGATATACAAAAACTAGTCCATCCTGATATATCTCTGTTACACAGAAGAAAATAACTTTAGAATTTGATGATGTTTACAGAAGAAAAAAAAAAAAGGTATTTTTTTGTAAAAGTAGATCTATGTATTTAATAAACTTTAATATATTTAATATACTTTTTGCTCCCTCTTCCCCCAGTAGCAGCTGCAAGTGAAATTCAGTCCAGCAAGAGAATTTGCCACTCTGATAGGAACAATTTACAACATTACTGCATAAGCATCTGAAAGACAACTGTGTTCAGCCATTTGGAATGAGACTTACCTTTAATGTAGCAAGATCTGAAAGACTGCACACAGCCTCATATTGTGTTTCATATTGATCAAACCAACCAGGACAATAAAATCAAGATTCCTATTTACAGTCCTACAGTCAGGCTTAGAGAAGTTTAAGCAGCAAATTAATTTTATTGTCATGCTGGTTCAGACAAACCATTTTTGTATTATCCTAGAAGTAAATTTGCTACAGTGAATGATGAGGTAAAATCACAAAGTTTTAGTAGTAAAGAGGATGTGGGTTAAAATAACATATATTTACAAATGGTTACTGTACTCCTCTGCAGTTGGAATGGTAAAGAGGAACAACACCATGTAAAATTTTGTTGTTTGCATTTTTAAGGCATCACTCAAACTGTGAAATGTGCCCATGAGAGGTCAGTTCACCTGTTCATCGACTCTTTGCTTCACAACGATAAACAAAGCACAGCATACTGGTGTAACGACATCAACACTTTTAACAAAGGAATGTGCCTCAGCTGTAGGAAGAATCGCTGCAACACACTGGGCTACAACATCAGGGAGGAAAGACTCCCGAAAAGTAGACGACTCTTTTTGAAAACAAGAGCACAGATGCCTTTTAAAGGTTTGTGGGAATATGTTAGATAGTTTCCAGACTGATCACAAAGCGTGAGAATGAGCCTAATCTTCGTGACCCTATTTATTCATTTATTAAAGCTTATAAAATCTATATGAATAATCGATTTGCTCAGACAACTGAGAATCCCACTAGACTGTCTTGATGCCTTTTCATCAAGTTCCTGAAGTAATTTTGCTTCAGTACAGTCAGGTCACCAGCAGAACTGGGAAAGTGAACTGCTCTGAGGACAGAGAGTCCACTACCACCACACCTGGGCATTTTCTGAACACAGAGACAGTTTCAGCTCATGTTCAAATATCTGTGTTCACTGGCTTTGATTTCAATTTGAAACATATTGTGTTTTTATGTCTGAAACTGGTTTTGCTTCAAAAAACAGTCCTTGGTGCATATGCAGATATCAGTGCCCCAGACAATGGTCTCCTTTCACGAAAGCTCACAAACAAGGCAGTAACTGTGGAAGTATGTATACAAAGTCATCTTTGTAACACTCAAAAAAAAAAAAAAATTTTTTTTTGAGGATCATGTGAGAAGCCCAGAAGCCCATACACAAGATATTTGAGAAACTCAACATTACGCTGCACATTCATCTGCATCATCACGAAATCTGACATTTTTCAAGTTAATAGCACTGTATTCTGTACCATACGTTAACCCACTTCAAACCAAAAGCAGTTGTTACAAAGCAGTTAATACTTATGATAAAGCTCCAATAGGACCCTAAGATAGAATCACAGAACGTTAGGGACTGAAGGCCCCTCTAAAGATCATCCAAGTTCAACCCCCTGCAAGAGCAGGATCACCTAGTGTAGGTCACATAGAAACACATCCAGGCAGGCTTTGAATGTCTCCAGAGACTGAATGTCCAGAACTGGACACAATATTCCAGATGCAGCCTCACCTGGGCAGAGAGAGAAGAAAATGTCTCTTGGCCTACTATCCTTGGTGTGCCCCAGGATACCACTGGCCTTCTTGGCTGCAGGGGCACAGGTGCCTTTTTCTCTGGGAGTTTGGTCATAGTGTTTCTCTTGACCATAGCTCTACCTGACCGCATGACTAACTATTCAAGCTTCCACGATGCACTCAGACGACTCCTCCTTCGCCCGACCTTGCTTTGTGCACAGGGATCCGCGTCCCGGGTGACGTCCACTGGCTGCTTGTCAGCTCGGTGGTCGCCGAGCTCCCTCAGGGCCTCCTTGAGGAGGGGAGGGGTGTGAGCAGGGTGAGTCGCCCTTCGCATGTTTGCACCTCCCTCAGAGCAGGCGCCAGGGCGGGAGTGGGCGGGTGTTGGGCCCACCCTCTGCCCATGGCGCCGCAGCAGCTCGCCCACCAGCTGCCAGCCCCGCAGAGCCGGCGAGCCGGAGTGGCTTTCTCGGCTGTGGCTGCAAAAGGCGCGAAAAAGAGTTCCTTGCCGGTTCTTGCCGCGATTCCCTTCCCAGTGCGGTCTTACCTGCCCTGCAGCTGCTCTCCTCGGCGGGAGTTTTTATATGGATACGTCCACTTTTTTCCTCAGAGCGAGTAGAATAAAAACCTAGGCTATATCAGAATATACACCAGAACAACCAAGTTTTTACACAGAGAAGAAAGCATCGTTCTCATCAGGTTTGCAGCAAAGAATTGTCCATTTTGTTTCCCCACACCTTCTCAAAGGCAAATACATTGTTCACTACATACAGCAACTATGAAACAGCAACAAAAAACTAGTTTTTCTAGTAAATAACCTTCACTGGGAACACCTGAAGTTGGAGGGGGAGAATAGTAAAACAGAAAAAAAAACCCCAACCCTAAAAATCTATCTGTGTATATACTTTAAAAGATAACTTCCTCAGCAGTACGGTGAAGTCATTCTCGGATATAGTGAAGCCTTGAAGAGAGGAAGTGAGGAAAGAGCATGTCTACACAAAACCCAGCATGAAATAGGTTTACCAGAACAGTTTCCCATGTGTAACTCAACCATAGTGCAAGGACAAATTCAACACCTCTATTTTTCCAAATATTGTGGTCTTGGTTAATGGAAATTACTTGGTTTTGATTTTTTTTTTAATTAAAAGCTCAATCTACCAGCCTTGTTAAGATGCCTGGCAGAATCATCAGGCAGAGTTTTAAACATTTAAATCTGTCTGGCAATATCTATGTACACATGACAAAACAAACCCTAACATCAGTTAGATGTTTTGGAGGTTTTTTGGCTTCTTTTTGGTAACTTGCTAAATGTCAAACTGCTTATAGTTAGTTCACTGATGATTTCTTAAGCCTTCTTCATTCTGATAATATCCAGTTCAAAGACTTCCCTAAACACTATTCTTCTAGATGCCCACCATCTCAAAGTATTAATGGCATCTTTCTTATAGTAATATACAAGGTCACATTGTTAATGGATGCATGTTAAGCACAATGTCTCATTATGCATTCAAGGAAAGTTTGTGAGTCATCTGTTTTGCAGGGCAATTTTCTAGTCAATCAGAGAAAAAAAGCCTGACTACATTGCATAAGGTCTTCAATCTATGCAATAGATCTCTCTACTCGTGTCCAGTCATAAGGATTTGTCTGGTGATTGTTAAAACTTCTGGCAAAATCTCTATCTAAGCTTCAGAAAAATGGAAGTACTTCCCATGAAAGAATATTTTATCCTATGCTACCCTGCATTATGTTTTTTCTCCCTCCTTTTAAATAGAGCAACAGTACCCCAAACCCTGCAGGATTACAATAGCCCAGCAAAGATCAGAAAATACAACATTTTAATTTAAATAAATCAGTTTAAAAAATAAAATATGTATTATCAATCAAGCTTCTGCTCTGAAAGGCAAAATTCTTTTGCCTGACAAATCCACTGCTTCTTTGATCATTAATTTCATCACTTTGAAACTTCTTCCCTTCTACAGTCTATCACTATCAGTTCAAGATTCACTTCATCAATGAAATTGAAGGAAAACAGATAGATGCAACTTTCACCATGTCTCTGACAGGTACTAAGGAGGATGCTAAAAACCTGCCCATCACACTGTGAGTATTGATATTACATGTCATTGTGCAAGTGAGAAACAAAGTGCCAATTTATATTAGTGATCATGTATATCCTTATACTACGAGTGAAATAATTCAGCACAGCTAAATCTTCACTCGTAATCCCTTAAAATCTCAACCTGTTACAATGCTTTTACCATTTTTGCATGAAAAATCTCTCTAAAACAAACTTAGTCATCTTGGAAGTTTCCATGAAGTATCCTGTCCACTTACCTTGAGTCCCTGTCATGGTTAACACAGGTTAAAACACAAATAATAAGCTGTAATTTAAGGTTAAGAACTTCAGGTATTTCTCATGATGGACAAAGGCAATAGTGTAGGCCAGCACTTGGTCTAGCATACAAAAGACGTAACAAAAATGCTATTATAGGATGCCTTTTCTTTGGCTATTCAAAACTACTACTGCTTCACTAGTTGTTCAGGCTTCTTCCACTTCTGCTTCTTTTCTAGCATGATGTCCTATTTCACCACTTACACACCTGGAGGAAGAATATCCTAGAGACAGTAATGTGCCCTCTTGGAGAGGGAGGAGAAAATACAGTTTGTTGTTAGGTTTTAAGGAGAAGAGAAACTATTTCCTTTTCCACTTTAATCCATAACTAGAGCAGTATTATTTTGGTTTTGTTTTCTGCAGAGTTGATGGTGTTAATGGGAATAAAACCTACTCTTTTCTCATCACCCTGGACACTGACATTGGTGAGCTAATAATGATCAAGTTCAAATGGGAAGGAACTGCAGTTTGGGAAAATATCTGGGACACAGTTCAAACCATAATACCATGGTCAAAAGGCACTCGTCGACCAGGACTTATAGTGAAGACAATAAGAGTGAAAGCAGGAGAAACACAGCAGAAGTAAGTGTAATGAAAACGCAATTTTTCTCTAATAACACCACAGATATTTAGCACACAGGTTATTCTAGTTCAAATAGAAGCATCTGAGTCCCAGCAGTCATGCAAAAGGTGAATTTATCCATGTACAACTTTTGCCTTTCCTCCCTCCCCCTCAGATCAGACTGCACTTTTTTTTTAAGTGACTTAAGAGTTTCTTTGTTCTCAGGTCAGAAATGAATAGTAGGAAATGTTCTGGCTCATCACTGCCATTAATCTGAATTTAAGGCACAGTAACTTCAGGTGACAATTTTGTTGATACTTGGGAATAGAAGACAGAGAAGGAACTAGGACACAGACCCAAGAAACAATTTTAGCAAGTTCTGCAATGTAATTTTTATGCACAATTAATGTCAACAACTGATGACAGTTTCCGACTTGGTTTTAGAAAGTGATTATCTCACTCCATAATGACTACATGAAATTTCAAACAAAAAGAAGATACTATAAAATATTTATTCCAACCTTAAGGACATGAAGAATTCAATTTAGTACTTACAAAAAGAATATGTCAAATGTTAATTATTTGACTTTTAATAACTACTTCATAGAGGAATTCAACATAACCATTCTTGAAAGTACTCATTAGAAGGACCACATACAGAACTCCGTAGTCATCTTAGTATTCATTGAAGATAAGGGTTTTATCACAAAATTCCCTTATTTTTGACTCATTCATGAATAAATCTAGTGTCTGATAGTTGATAATGAATCACTATACTGTGTAGGCTGTATAAGAGGCTCCTGGAGTGATAAACTGTGGAAACAAGGTTTCAGCTACGGACCTTTTGCCCTGACAATGCTAATTAGCTACAAGAGGAAGCACTGCTATTAAAGCAAGTGCTGTGAGGAAGTAACTATGAAAATGCTTTGATTAAATTTTGAAATTTCTGTAGTGGATAAACAATGTGAGCAGTTCCGAAAACCAAAAAACTACCTATAGTTCTCCATACCACAATTTCACTGCTACTTGATAGTAATTTTTGCATTCTGGTTGTGCATTTTTAAATAGTATGAATTCAGAGATCTGAATTTTGTCAGATTAACAATCAAGTAGCACCAGAGAGAAGTTGTTTGAAGAAAACTAAAATTGTGAATGCAAACTGAAATCTGTGTTTGGAGGCTGTGGGCACGGTTTTTTGGTTGTGTTTTGGGTTTGGGTTTTTTTTTGTATGATGTGTGTTGGCTTTTTTGTTTGTTTGTTTTTTTGTGTGTGCGTGTGTGTCTTCAATCTGTTTGTTCCATTGCTGGTTTTTTTTTTTTTTGTTTTTTGTTTTTTTTTGAGACTGGGTATTCTTGTTTTTCCATTGCTGATTTCTTTGGAACTAGATCAGCAAGTCTGAGTAGAACTTTTCACTGCAACACTGATACTTTTGAAATTGTTCATTCACACATAGAAATTTCAACCAGAAGAAATAACTAAACTTGTAATTATTCCCATTGCTTTAATCCTTTGAGAATTTTTACCTGAGCACTTTAATTAAGATTCAAGATAGAAGTGTGTCTTACCTTTTAGTTGTGGTTCAGTCTTAGAAAGTGATTTTTCCTTGCTACAGTCTCTTTCTCACCAGCATAACTACTCCAGACTTTCTGTAGAACAACACTGATTGACAGAGATGCATTTCCTTGATACTGACACAAAAGACAAATGAGACAATTAAGACATTTTCATAAAACAATTTGTGTGTGCTGGGGGCCGAAGGAGTAATCAAGTTTTCCTGGGTTTTGTCCCCCTGAAAACACTTTCTGCAAGTATTTTCCTCTCCTAATCCAGCGCTCCGTGCGTGCTCCTGCCACAACAAACAAACATTTCTATAACATACCTGTTTTAAAAGTGATGATCTGGAATAAGTATTGATCTATCTGCCAAAGCAAATTAAAGTACAGTAAACACAGCAAATTCCTTATTTAAATACAGATTTCTGTACCTTGAGATAAAAATATGAAGTCTGTGAAAGGATTAGTGCACTCATTTTTGGACGCAGAAAGCTCCTGTCCCGTACAGATAAGTTAATAACACAGCACAAGTCAATTACTATTGATGTACTACTTTAAAATTTCTAGGAAAAGGTAACTGAAGTGGGTTGTTATTACACTCACAAAAAAATATGCTGGTATTTTCAGGATTTTTTTTTTGCTGCAAATCGAAGTGAGATTTTGGGTCATGAACTTCAATGGATGGCCATTACGTGCTGAGTTGTGTTCTGTGCAGTCGGCTTGTCATGGGAATGGAAATAACATGTTACCATTGAAAGACTGTATTAATGCTTGAAGGGGGGAATGAAAGAATATTATTTCAGTGTTCTTGGAAAGACCAAACAATGTGATTATAGAATTAGCAATTCTGGAAATTTAACATTAGAAAAAGATAGTAAACAGAGATGTGTTTTGAGTTGTCTTATACTTGCTCAAGCACTGGAATGAACATACCTTTACCCTTACATTTTGAGGTATTTACATATATAATAATTTTTCTTAGATTATGTGATAAACACAGGCAACATAACAGTATAACTTTTAAAAGTAGTTAATAAACAACTATAGTGAGCAATAAAATATTGGATTCCAACCTATTTGAATTCCAAATATGAAATACGTTTCTGTAGCACGTGCAGTTGCTGAAGTTGTTAGCACTTTACATAACTCATTATTAGTAACCTCACAACTAAATATTAGTGGTTCAACTAAGTACTAGCAGGCCAAATAAAAGAGCCCTGCTAGAAATGATAATAGTTGAAACAATGAAAATGGCCACTGAGAATACAAAGACCAAATCACTGTGAGGGTATGTTATAAAGAACAGCATGCTATATATGGTACCACAAAGAGATGGAGGCATTAATGCACTCAGTAACAAGGAGTTGCCTGCTTTTTTTTACTCTGTACTTTTACTGTCTGTTAGCCAGATGCATCTCTTTCCTCATGAGCCTATAAAACAATCAAGATATTTTCTTATAAAAGATGAAGTCAGATTCAGTGTATCTAGAAAGCAGTTTTATGTAAATAGTAACATTATTTGTATATTTTCTTTCTAGAATGACATTTTGTTCTCAAAGCATTGACAACCTTCACCTTCACCCAGCTCAAGAAAAAACATTTGTGAGATGCGAAGATCGCCTTCTGAGACAAAACAGAAAATGAGCAAGAATAAAAAAAACCCTAACTACTCACCAAAATATATAGTACAACATTTTAAAAAATACACAATTACATTAAAATGAAAATATTCCAATAGAAAATAAGTAAAAAAAAAATAGATCTTGTGATACAATGGTAAGGTGAAAAATGAGCTTTGTTTGTTTATTTACAAGTCTACTCTCAAAGTGATCAATGAGCACTTTTCATCAATGGCAACTGTAAATTTTATAAAGTTTTATTTCTAATGAGCAGGTATTTCTTAAAAAGTGACTATTTGAAAGAATCATTCATAATCTTTTGAAAATTTTGCTTTTGTTAGATTTACAGGGAAAAAAAAACAACTTCATTTTCCATTAAATGCTTTAAAACATTACTAGTGACTAGTATCAGTTAAAATTTTCCTAACTTACTTCCTAATGAAGAGTTAAATAATTCATAGAAGAAATTATTGCAAAGTAGATAATATTGTTAACCAGGTGTTTCAACTTTGTAACATTTGAAAACTAACATGCACCTGAACATATGGAACACCGGAGCTATCTGTCATAACCGTATTACAATGGTAATATAAAACTGTATCACCTGAAAATGCTATACTAAGCTTTATCCTGTTGGAAAATGCTTTGCTGTTCAATTATTTTAAAGGTGCTGATGTAAATTACTAGCAATTCAATTGTTTAAATGATGCTTAGTATACCACGCACAATGCTACCACAACCAAGTTCAGATAACTCTGGCATTAAAATCATATTCACCCATTCAGACAAGGTCTGAGATTTTTAGATTAAATCATTGTATAGCAAATTCTAACATGATCTGAAACCACACAAAATGAAAATGATAAAACTCTGAAATATCTTCATTGCACACAAACTTTGTGCATGTTTGTATACAAATGTATACAATTACCTTGTTTCCTGTGTCAGAATATAAGTACATAAAGAAATATTGTCTCTATTTTTTATTTTCTGGTTAGTGAATACTGAAACAGAAATCCACGTCTGTCAAAGCATTTAATTTGTCACTTTGTAACACTCAACATACAATTCATTAAAAACTACGTTTCTATAACTCTGTATTCTGAATGTCATTTCAGTGTTCTCTACATGGCAAAAGATGTGACCTGGAGGAAAACATATTTTTCCATACCTAAAGGTCGCAAGGATTTTTGAATCAAAATATACAGATGTTAACAGGATTAGAGTGTTACTTGTTTTAAAAGTATGGTGAATGGACAAGTGGAACAGTCAGCAGTCCTGCAAGCGACAAACATGATCAAGTGTTGAATGCAGGCATCTTCGATTACCACTGAGAATATTAGCTTCTAACCTTTAATAGCTGTTTTCAATAACTACCATTCCCTTAAACAGGAATATTCAATGGAGAAAAGGAAAGGTTGACTTAATATGCTGTGAATAGTTTAGAACAAAGATACAGACCTTTAGCACCAGATATTTTTTTCAAGATGACATTTGCCTTGTTTTTATTTTACATTTGTAGTAGCTGTAATTCACTGGAGAGAATTGCTAGAGATACAGTAACAGTATTTTTAAAGGCATGAAGTCAAAATGGGCTGTGTCATGAATAATGGTAGACAAGAAACAAATGATAGAGTGCCCTGGCCACTTCGCTTTTCCAAAGCACAGTTTAAAATAAGATGCAGAGAGAAGTATGAGCACATGGCTAACTGAAATTAAGCATCTCGCTAAATGATTTCTAGAATTCATTTTTTTCTCCTAGACAAAGCTGAAGATCAGCTACTTTTAGGGTTGTTTATAAAATAATTGCCTATTTATAGAAGAACTGAAATACATTCATAAGAACAATCGACTTTCTAAGGTATGAACTTAGTAAACTTCCTGAACCAAATCATAACCCAACTCCTCAAACAAAACACAACCAAAAACCAAACCAAACCCCCAACAACCAAAACCAAACAAACATCAAAAAAGCAAAAGGGCTTTGTTCAGAAGATACTGAAGGATGATAGAGCAAGGGAATGACTACAAAAAATCCAGACTGCTTCTCCAGTGCAAAAACTATGATGTTACCTATACCGGGGGAAAAAAAAAAGCACTAGTGAGACAGCTTTTATTGAGATTCGTATGATGTAAAACATACATACTCATAGAGCCTTTTGTTAATGACTTTCCTGTAGTTACACATACCAACGCACTCGGAAACATGTCAGACAGTGACATGGAAGAAATACAATTTTAGTATCACTTACTTTGTTAACAAAGGCCAATAAAGCAATCAAAACATTAGATGAAACAAGCTTGAAAGCATTAGTTCAAGAAAAGCAGGTGGAAAAAAGGTCAGATGCCTACAGCGTGCTGAAGTTCAAATAATAGGGATACTGCAGTTTGAGGACTTCTAAAACTTTGGGAGCAAAAAAAAAAAACCAACAAAACAAAAACAAAAAAACAACGTTCTCCAGTTGACCTGCAACAAGCTAGCATACTCTGAAGACTTGAGAATTTTAAAAAAGTCAAATAGGAAAATTAGAAGAACGTTCATCAGTATTTGAACTCCTGAAGATATGAAGATACTTTATCTAACATTGTGTCCACATAAATCCTGTCCCTATGTTTTGATAGTCATTATAACAACTTCTGACATAAAAATTAAACAGAAGTCCAAGCTGATGCATACTCAGTCTTACAATGCTTAAGCACAATACTAAAGTCACACCTACATCACAGAATCACAGAATGCCAGAAGCTGGAAGGGACCTCAAAAGATCATCTAGTCCAACTAGATCAGACCACACAGGAACGCATTCAGGTAGGTTTTGAATATCTCCAGGTGCCTTAGTGGTGCCTTACTTTGTACTCATTGGAATCACTCCAAATTCACTCTAAACAATCAAAACCTTGAGTACCATCAGGAGCCTAATTCCTGCCAGAGCAAGCCCAGCTTAGAATGATATAATGACTGATGTCCTTTCACTCACCTCTCTGTAATAATGAGCATCCAATATTTTAAAGTTAAAAAAATCTCCTCCTCCCTTTTTGTATGTTTTTCCTGAAAGAAACATTGGAACATTAATTAAAAGGCAAAGAATATAAATGACTTAGAGTCTGTATGGTATAAATAGTTTCATAGCTTGAGAAATTTTGTGCTCTTCTGATATTCACACCATATTCAGTATACATGCCTCTACATCAGAGGTGAATGTAAACATTTAATGACTAAACATTAAGATGAATAAATGAATAGCTCCAACTAGGGATTATTAGGTCAAATATTACTTAGGAAAACAGCTATTTAAGTTTTCCCCCAAACACACTTTAAAATAAACATAAAATTGGTATTTTAGATGCTTGGTCATTTCTATCCCTCTAGTTTATGTTCTTAGGCAGAAATTTAAAAGCAACCACCACCAGATCTATTAGGCACCTCTGATGCTCATTTGCAGGACTCTGCTCTGCCTGATTGTCTTTTAATACCTTTTGCCCTGACAGTGCTATTTAGCTACAAGAGGAAGCACTGCTATTAAAGCAAGTGCTGTGAGGAAGTAACTATGAAAATGCTTTGATTACATCAAAGCATATGCTGCTCAGTTAGGGAAACAGATGTCTAAGCAGGCCACTATCAACAAACAGCCCTAAAGAATGAGACCTGGCTTTATCACTTAAATCAGCTATGTAAAAAAAAAACCCAGACTAAGCTTGGCAGTTTGAAAACACCTTGAAAAAAAATCAAATTTTCTCCTAAAAGTTTTATCCATAGTTGTGCATTCATAGTATTGCATGTTAATTCCATTATTCTTCAAAAAAGTTATTTATTTCAGAAGATATCATTCAGTAGCTATGCTGCTAGGCTTGAGTATCCCAGCAGTAACTAGTTTCCATTTTTTAGATAAGAACAGCAAAAGCTTTATTCCTCTGATCATACAAGTAGTAGAAAAGTAGTTTTAGGGCTTTTCCTTAAAAAGGTTTCACAAAATCTTTTATTCTCACAGTTGACTGCATGATCCTGTAACTAGGAGGTGCAGTCAGATAGTGTAGAGGTAGTACAATTACTTTTTTTGCACGACAGTTCCTTTCCAGCAGAACCTGAAATTAAGTAGAATCTGTGTGTTCCCTTTTGCTTTCAGGGTTCAAAAAGTAAATGGATCTTTAGAAGATGATTTCATCAAGTCTATTTATTAATGCATTTCAAGTTTCAAAAAACCTTACATATCTTTGCACAATACTTTATTTTTTGCATTTTTAGTAAAAATTTCCAAAGTGAACAAAAAAGATACTGTATAAAACACAGTGGACATGAATCGACAGTAGTATTCCATTTCATTGTCTTAACTTTCGTTTTACCACATCTTGACTTGCAGTGGAGAGTTCAGTGCACATTTCTGTTTTCAGAAAACATTTAACTTAGACTCAAAATAAAATAGGGCAGAATTTGTCTGCCAAAATCCTACCACAGGATAACATTACAGGCAAAAAATTTACATGTTCCAAAGTCTACCACACTCAAGAAGTTACTAAGAACTCTTGCTGAATAAAAGTCACCATTTTAGAAATGCAAACCCACTTCCAATCTTTGCACAGTCTTAAAACAAATGTATTTTAAATGACTTAAAAGCAACTACATACACTTCTAACTAGTTAAGATCATTTAGAATTATTTATATAGTCTATTGGACTTGGGGTTTCATGTACAAAATTTGTCTCTAAACCATGTACAAAAAGCTGTATTTTGAAAAAGTTACCACATACTGTACAAGTTTACAAGGAAGAGAACCCATTATATTCTGTAACATTTTTGGCCTTTCTGGCTTGCGTCACATTATGAGAATGATTGTGTAAACCTTATACTCTTAAAAAACAAAACAAAAAACAAACAAAGGAAGCCTGTCCAACCCTTAGTAAATTTTCTCCTAAGCAAAGCCAGGAAAATTATAGCCATTTGCATCTCTAATTAGCTTGGTGCTTTTGGAAAACAAGCAATAAATATATCACAAGCTTTAACATTTTGTAATGCCCCCTTTCGTTTCCTGCATAGCAGTAAGCACCTTAAGACATCTTTTGTTTTTCTCTTTCAAAAATGCCAATTATTTACATTCGTAATAAAAACTTTGGAATGGGACATTGTGCTGTTGAACTTCACTACCAGTGTAAAATGTGGGAAACTTGGTAATCCTAACTACAATTTTAACTCTGCCACAGTAGCTGGGCAAGTCACTCTACTTTAGTGGTTAACAACAGTTATCATGCTGAAAAGTTATCCAAAGACCCGATAAATTAAAAAAACCCAAACGAACCAATCAAAAACCCACAAACCAAAACAAAGAACTACAGCTTTTCTTTCTCTTTCCACATCCTTCAGAACACAAACTTATCTATCATACTGGAAGAATATCTGAACAGCCCAAACCAACTGATTTTAATTTTTATAACAAGTTGAGTAACAGGCAGAATTTTCTAATAAAGCATGGAAATAGTTTATCTAACTATTCATTATGTAACTGAATAATCAGACAAATTAAAAATATTTATGTTGAGCAACAAGAAATTAGACACTTACATAAAACATTTTTGAAACATTCTGGCATTTGCAAAGTTTGCAGAACACCTGTTTTCTCTAAAAGACCATTCAATCTTGTATGCTATATCTTAGCAGCTGTTTGATAAAGATGAAATGAGTGCTTGAAACAACTTTGATCATGATAAAACCAATTTGATTTGATTCAAAATTGCTGTGTAAAGCATCACGGGATCCTTGACCATTACACACCATCATCCTCTGTTATCCTGAGTATGTCAATTAAACAGTAATTTCTTCATTAATAGCGGAAAAGTTTTATAATACAAAGAAACATCCATATTGCAATTCTCTTGTTTACAATTGCACACAAGTACGGGTGTACGTTAGAAATACATGTCTGCATATAACAATGTATATACATTGACAAGTAATGTCTCCATTGCTGAGGTGGTCTACCTTCCTAGCCTTGTCTTGCAGTTGAAAAATATATCTTTTTTTTTCAATTCTTGAATAAAAGTTTTACTACAGCCATATTTGCCTGCAAGTGAAGAAATGCAGCAATGAAGAGCACAGAAGAGGGGGAAGAACCATGATACCCTAGGACTTTGTGTCACTAAATTAAAAATAAGCAAGAAAGACTTTTCTCCTCTTTCGAGCTGGAAGATTTGCTCATTAAAAATTAACCATTTCCACTTCTTTTGAGAGCATATCATGCCTTTGATTTTGTTTTTTCCTCTTCAATTTTTGAAAGTTAGACTGGGGACAATGACTTAGTAGGTTTTCTTTGGAGTGAATTTTCCCATTGTAGGCACTAGGAAGAACCAAGGCAAAAAGCTGCAGTCAACGTCTCATATGTCCCATCTGGTAACTCTCTCGGGGTCTTTGTCGCTGTGGTGGCTGAGTGGTTTGTGGTGGTCTCCTCCTTTTTAAAGTGCCTGTTTCAGGAAAAAGGTATCATTATTAAAATGAATTTAATAAATACATTATTTCCAGAATAGTTGCCTTGGCCATGAAAATTAATATAACTATTTTCTGAAGGCCTTCAGATATAGACCTGCAAGGTTAACTGCATGGAGTATTTAAAGAATACAATTTATTATCTTAACAATAGTTCTTTAAACAGGTTCATTCTTACAAAAATGTAGCATGGAACAGGAAACAAAATGAACTCTGATTTAGAAAAAAATCTTCAAAGCTTTCTTTTGATATGCACATTATGTTGTAGGAAAGTTTGTAAGTTGTTTCATTTGCATGAATTCCACTTGTAGTTTCAGTGCCAGACTAAGAACTATAGGTTAGGACACCTGCAATTTCCCTTTCAAACAAAACAGTTGAAGATAAAGCATTTCTCTATATATTAATTACCTAGTGTACTCACCTGGAAGTGGTTTATGAGGAGGCAACTTTGGATTACTGCTTGGAGTGTGAACACTGCATATCTTAATGAAACCAGCCATCAACATGATCAAGGCAATTCCCATAAGCAACACTGCCCACCAATAAGCCTAAAAACATTAAAACAAAACAAAAAAAAAAAGTATTTTTGCAGGTCTGGCACACATGCACTAGGTCACTGATTATGGATGGCTTTCTTCTGCTTTTTTTAACAGTCAAAAAGCTGCTCTGAAACATCATTTAAAAGATCATAATAGTTTATAAAGAAAATCCCTGAATTTCTTATGCAAAAAACATCAAATACCCTTCTGCTAATAGAATGAATCTGCAGTATTTCACGGAAGATACATTTCAATAGAGGTATATAAACTTAAAACAATCAAAATTGACTATGCATTTCATTGTAGCTCTCCTCACCGTCTTTCATTGGGAGAGTGTCACCTAGTGCAGTAAAACTCAAAAATGCTGGAGATGCCTACATATAGCTCTTTAAAAGGAATCAGAACATGCACATGTGAAGTTAAAACAAGAAAACCCACTAAGTTAAAAATGTCAACATTAACACCAAAACAGTGAAGAATTATTAACAAAGAATATTGACTTGTCAGTTGTTTCTAATTCCCTTCAACCTGTCAAAATGATTTGCTGCACTCAAGGTGCTTATTGAAAAACTAGTAGAACAAAGACGGATTACACTCTGAAGAATGCTGAAGTACTGTATACGTGTATAAAATCTCGGTAACTGCGATTATTGTAAAGCAAATTTTATGTTACACTGGTAAGAAAAAACTCAATCAACCAAAACAAACACAAAAACAACCTTACCACAATCCATTCTGCAATATTTTCATACAGTTCTGGATTAAAAATTGCTTTTTTTAATCTAGCTAGAGGGCCATCAGCATCTACTAGCCGACATCTCATGAACACATCACAGTAGCCTTTGAAGTCGTTACAAGGAGATCCAGGTTGCAAAGTAGTAGTTTTACGACCAAAGTGTTTCTCCCACTGGTGAGAGCCTGTACTTGCACAACTAGCTGGGTCCACTGAAAAGCAAATATAAATTAGATAAATCAAAACCTTATTGCATTAAAATATCTGCATGAATACCTTGTTGTTTAATTGTTAAAAATGCTTTTGAAAGACATCAAATTCCTATTAATCTGTAAAAACCAAAAATCTATTGTTTACTTCCTACAAAATACAATGCAATGTCCATCTGAAAAAAAGTATGAACGAAATTGCAGTATACTCTCAAGTTAACTAAAACTAAAATATAAACAGCATGAGAAGATTCCTCAGATACCTATTGCTAGGTTTATGCTTAGAATTCAGACAAATCTTACTTTTTCTCATACAGCAGACATGACACAATTCTCTATCGTCCTTGCCATCTGAACTAGCACATGTACATTCCTCCAAGTCAAACTTTTCGCAGATAGAGCCAGCACATTGCTGTGAGACAAAAGCACGAGAACACAAAAATCAGTTTCACTTTTAAGACGCTGACATTAGGAAAGATACACATTTTTAATGCTGAAAACACGATGGTAGGTCTAAAGATGCTTATCAATAGAAGTAAGAGCTTGGTTGTCTTCTAAATTTTACACAATTATTGCAGCTATTCAATTGCAGTGTTCAGGGTTCTTAGATTTATTTTTTAAAGGTGATTTACCATATTTTATTTTTTAATACTGCATCTTCTTTTGGGGTCTCAAAATACCCTGCAAAACAGTCACAGCACTGCAATTCACACTGGAACAATTATTCAAAACTGCTTAGAAAAATAAATCAAAAGCTTATCTTTGAATATATTTTCTCACAGAAAATAGTAAAATTTAATGGTTGGAAAGTATTTAATTCCAGTGTGGGATGACCTTTCAAGCTCAAATAACAGTAAAAAAACCCAAAAACCTGTGTATTTACAATCTTGGTTCAAAATCCAGTAACTATATAAAAGACAATTCCTCTATCTTTAAAATGCCTCTAAATTAAACAAAAAATTACTACAAGCAGTATCACTTGATTAAAAATCTGGACTGCAGAAAAAAGACTTAAAGGGCTTAAACTTGTGTTGCTCTAAGAGGATAACTTTTTGCTTGTTTCTGCTTTCAAGTAAACAGACATTGATTTTGTAAGAGGCTTGCTATCAGTATTTCATAGCAACTACCATGGACTCTTTAACCCTGGAAACTAATGGCAGGTCAGCCTAATTCTATATGCTTGCACGTCTGCGTTACGTGCGCATGGGTGGAAGAACTGTAGATTATCACTGAATCAAATTCAGCATGTACTGATAGGATATATAACTTTCTAAGGCAACAAAATCACTTGACCAAGACCAAATAAAAATGGAAAGATGGAACTAGGAAATAAAACATTTTCATATTCCAGATTTTTACCCAAAAAAAAAAAAAAAAAAAAAATTAAACAGAACTTTCCCGAATAGTAAAGATATTTTGGTATTTGTTATCTGTTTCTTCACATTATGTGTGCCTTCATTTATTCTAATTGGAATTTTTAAGTCAAATGTTGTTGAAGAGAAGGTTCATCTTACACTCTTCTCCATTAAGTATTGAAACCATATCACTTCATATTACAGTGCCTGTCAATAGATGACAGTAGCTGCACATGATTCTAAAACAGACATACCCCATTTAAGCAAACTTGCGTGTTCCTGTTGCAAGCTGTGAAGTTCTTCTTAGGCTCAGATGCTGGACAGAGAGCACTGACACCATCACACATTCCTTCCTTTGCACAGTCGGAATCATTTCTACACTTATCAGTCTTCAGTTTGAAATTACACTGTGCAGTACAGCAAGGGCCTTGACTAGGGCTAGAAATAAAATGTGGATGTAAAGAAAGCATGAATGATGCAAGAAGAATTATTCATCCTGAGAATAATTCAAATACTCAACATATTCCTGATTTCAGTAAATTGTGAACTGAAAATAATTTTTTTCTGTCCCTTAAAGGTAGCAAAAGGTTACTGCACTGCATATAAAGACGCCACGTAGCTTCACTGGTTCCCCTGAAACACTTTGGGTTCTTTCTGCCACAGATATCAGAGTACCTGTGTGCCTTTTGCTATGTACACCAGTGTATCATACTAGCATACAAACTGGAGGAAACTGAAGCTAGGCTTCAGTACACACACCATTACAAGTATCAGAGTGAAGGTTATAAAACTACTTGATTAAAGCTAAGCATCCTCAGTTAGCATCTCAAATTATTCTGTATCTCAACATTATTCAGAGTATGTGGTCAGTGGCATTCAGTGGCCATCAGAAGATAGCACAGACTTTCTATAGGTCAGGATCTATTTTTAAATTACTTATGTCACACATGAAAGACAGGCAAAGCAGCTCTAGAGATTCCAGTTTACTTAGATGTATTTATATGATCCATTCTTACACTTAAATTTGCTCTACCTTTGGAAACCTTATTGTACAGCAAAACTTTCAATATTAACAGAACTGGGAAAAGGGAAAATGATGCAGCAATGAATATTTAAGACTGTTCTAGCAGAGCATAAAACTGTATTACAGTATGCTGAATACAGAGAGCAAAGGAAGTAAGTAGCAATGGCACCCGATGTACTTAGAAGAAAGTGGCTCCTAACCATAGCTGCAACATAAAACATAAAATCTCAGAATCCAGTTCTAAGAGAAGACAATATAAAGACTATATTTTGGTAGGAATCATAAGAATATGCAAAGGAAGAGAAAAAAAAGGCAAAATTATTTCAACTACAAATTCACAGGAGATGGTCCCTTCTACCACATCTACACTGTCAAAACACATTTTATCAGTAGATGCCACATTTACTTCCACTGCCTGGACCAAGATAAGCTTTCCTGATCTTAAAAATTAACTAGAACAAAATTGTTTACGTTGCATTAAAAGGCTGAGCTGGTTTAGACTTAAAAAACATTAATTTTCTCTTAATCTTTGGCTAAAATTCTAACCCAATGTTAGATTAATGTCTGTCTCTAGAGAGGAATGAAAGGTCACACCCTTCATGTGAAAACAATCCAGTTTAGTTTTCAGATAAGGTAAAAATTTAACACCTATCTTAAGTCACAGAATTAAAAGATAAGAGGTTGACTGACTTCACTATGAGTCTTATGATCTTTCAAAGTTCTTCTTATAAATCATTGCATACACAACATTGTCAAGATAGAAGGTGACTTTAAATCATAGTTCTACTTAATTTATAAAACAAGCATTTAACAAATAAAATAAATCAACTATATCCTTCAGACATCTTCCAGTTAAGCAATGTCATAGAAATGGCACTGGGCACTGCATTATCCTTTGGCCAATGAATGCTTTACTGTACCCATTGTTAAAACAGCATCCTGGTCGTGGCTTTCTGAATCACGCAGCTTTTGCACAAGACATTTCTGACAGATTACAGAACTTCAACACCTTTTTCTGTGATACCTTAGCACGGATGTAATCTGTTGCTGTACTATGATTTTTTCAAAAGCTTGAGAACAGTCACCCAGGAGAAAGCAAGTTACAAACAGCACCAAGAACTGCACAGCAAAATTGTGCTTAGGAATATCTCTCTCCCTGTATAAGGCCATTTAAACAAAATAAATGCTTTGAAAATAATGCGGCTAAACAGATTCTGAAATACCAATTATAGCTACCAATAAATCCTCCAAATTAAGATATACTGTAACAGACATGCACAATACCTGCAGGATTTGCCTGGTCTTAACTTGCATTTTTTATCTTCTGGTTGGTTTGCATCATAACAGCATTCATCTTTACACTGGTCACTGTATCCACAGTCACACTGCTCTCCTTGTTCAACCAGCCCATTACCACAGATGGGCTGACCAGATTCTGAAAAATGACAGTGTATTTATGTACAAGGCTGTAAAAATAATATGCAAACAGACTTAAAAATGTTAATCCTGACTTGCAGCAGCAGCCAGCTAATTATGAATGAAAACACCTGGTCAAGATGGACTTCAGAGTTCAAGTCAACTTGCATTATTTGCTTGCCACTCAGCTTAGTCACTCCTACAATTCAAAGAATTCTAAGCCCCTGAGTAAAACGTTTCTGCTGATAACAATGGGAGTTTCTTGTATGGATAGGAAATCAACAGCGATTAGTAGACAATTTTTGCTACGCCTCCGGTAGACCTGCAACCTTTCCTGCCCTCCTCCTCTAACAGTCTGAGGACCTCCAGGCAAAAGCTGATGGTGCTAGGGTGCGTTACTACTACTTTTATGCTGCACAAATCTCACAAAATTTAAGAGCTCCCACATCAGACTCCAGAAAGAAAATTACTGCAAAATAATGTTTAAATAGAGTTTCCTGTGTTTTAATTTCTGTTCCTTAACTCTTGTCCTTTCACTGTGCATGACTGAGAACAGTCCTGCCCTGTCTTCTTTAATCCCTCCCACCAGGCACTTACAAACACAAGAGCTTGCCACTCCCTAGCCTTCTGTTCTTCAGACTAAGCAGTCTCAGCTCTCGCAGCCTGTCCTCATATGTCCAATCCCTCGGTATCTTTGCAGGTCTTTACTGGACTCACTCTAGTATGTCCATGTCTTTTCTGCACTGGGAAGCCCAGAACTTGACCCAGTATTCCAGATCTCAAATTAATTTTTTGTAGTTACAGAATCTTTCAGTGAATTTTTAAAAAACAAGCTAAATACAAAAATAAATATAAACAGAATAAATTTCTAATTAACTGTAACAGTAACAGCTTAGCCATTCTGCTTCCAGAATGAGCAGTACATACCGACAAAACAATTATTTCTCTTTTTCTCAAGAACTTGGCTGATATTTCGAATGCTACAGATAGAAAACTTGTTGTTGTTAAGTTTGTCCCCAGATGTAGCTCTTGCATACATGATGTAGTTGCCATTTTCTTTTTGTCCCAAGTTCTTGGACTCTCCTGGAGTGCACTCCATTCCAGAATCATGCTGGAAAACAAGTATTTTAAAGCTATTTCTAATCAAGACAGCTTCTCTAATTTTTTGATATCTTGTTACACATAAGCAAAAGTAACCCAATTCAGTAACTTTAACACAGTGAAAATAGAAGATTCACAAAACCAAAATACTATCATGCGATCCAAGGTTTCTTGGAATACAAAAAAGCATACAGAAAGCAAAGATTTGGGTTTTGCTTTGTCTGTTTTATGGTGATGGCATTTTTTTGTTTGCTGTTGTCAGTCTCAACCTGAAAAAGTTGTCATCTCCTAAAAAGTTACTTTAAGGTCACAAAGTCTTCTGTGGAATACAAGCAGGAGGAGTTAACCGAAATCACAGTCTTTTTGCTTGTTTTGAAGGAGATGTAAAGAGATCTTCAGAGCAGAAGTCTGTTTCTGTCACTGAGTGACTAAATCTATATGATAAGTGGCATGATGAATGCACTGCATTACAGGATGGCATACTAAGAACTAGCAGCTTGACAACATACTAAGTGTTAAGAGGAACTCTAATGCTGTTTTGATGCATCCTAATTACTAGAAATACAATCTCAGTCTCCAAAAGAAGTAGGTAAATTTTAAAATTTTCAACATAGTTGTGAGAACTATGGAATTCATTATAGTTTGGTAGGACCAAACATGTGCTTTCACTTATTTCCCTGGATCAAATGCAACTTAGATTAAAAGAACCATTCTCCAGGATGATTCAAAAGATGTTTCACTCTGTGGGTCTGTTTTTTTACTTTCATGTGTTCATATTTTTAGTTATATTTGAAAGGCTTGTTCCCACTCAGAGCAGTGTTATTAAGAATTTTCTCAAGGCATGTGAAGAAAGCTTCACATGTGAACATCTGTGTTGGAAGAACTCATCATTCAGTTGATATCTTGATTTCATTTTACTTCCAAGAGTAGAAAACACATATCCTTAAGTTCAAAAATAAAAATTCCAAATCGGAAAACTTTGTTCTCCAGCAAAACCAGAAGCTTCGTACTTGCAGCTTGCCTAAGCAAATCACATCCCTAAATGACCGGGAAGACAATTTTGCTCGGAAATATTGTTATGCTATCTTAATCCTCTCCACAATTTTCTTAGGTAAGCTTGTAAGCATAAAGAATAAAACATAAGAAAGAGCCAGATCTTTCTTCATTTGTTGAATGAAGTGTCATCTTAAGCAATTCTGCCTCTTCTTTCTCCTCTTCTGCTACACATTTACAAGATGTCTTCCATAACAAACAAGCAAGTTGAGGGAATATAGCCCCTTTATAATAGATTGAACTAGTAGAAATAAACAATTCACAAAATCCACCATTGCACCCATTGCCCATAGAAGTAGCTTAGTTTGACAATCTGTTTTTTTCTGTTCGTATGCTATGTGCTTGCACACATGCACGTGCAGTCATGACCATATTTTCTTCATTAATAAGAAGTAAAAACTTGATTTGCAAACCATGAACTTCAAAACAGTTAAACTTAGTTAACAGATCAACACTAATACTCACAGGTGAGCCAAAGTTATGCCCAACCTCATGTGCAAAAGTAATGTGAGAAACCTTGGGAGGGACATGAGAGCCATAGTTCTGAACTGTGATGATTCCAGTGTTCAGTGACTTCTTCTTACCATCAGAATACAGTTTGCTCTTTTCGCATATTCCACCAGAGCTCCCTGTATTTAGACAAAAGCAGAACAGTTAGTGATTTAAGGAAAGAAGTACTGTGTTTCTTTTCTAGTGACATTTCAAACAAGAAACAGCTTGCAGCTCAGTGGGTGCAGACGGACTAGGAGATCTTCCGTGTAATTAATATTAACCCAACTTTGAAAGTAGATTAGATTTATCCATGGTAATGCTCTCAAGCACTCAATGGATACATTCACAGAAGTTAGCTGCCTCAGAATAGCTATTAAGCAAGACCTATTTTGGGCTTTCACTGCACACACAACCTCTGATTTTCCATACTTGCAATATAAGACTACCAGGGTGCAATGTCCAATACAGGTAGCCTCAATCTACATCCCATTGAGATTTAACTAAGCAAAACATCTCACAGTAAAATCACAGGAAATCCTCTCTCATAGCATAAGCATTTATATAAAATGCCTAAGTGCATCAAACTTACTGTTTAGAAAAGTCTCGAAATTGTGACTTTAATATCCCCAAAATTTTCCACAATTTGTCTTCATGCTGAGGCATTACCAATGTTCTCAAATTCAGGTGTTCTGTTCCTAATATATATTGTGTCTAAAAACACTCTAAAGAAGTTTCCTTGCTCTCTGAAGTACAACTTACTTTTAGTGAAACATCCCATTTATCTTCAGTCAGTATGCGTGCTAACAAAAGATTGTTTATGGAATGTACATTCCAATTCATCCTGTGCTTGCTCAGTACATAAACTGGGTTGCTCATAACAGACCCAGATTCTTATTTACATAGGCCACCTGTGTATTATTCTTCCTGTGGTTCTTTCATAGTCACTAAGCTTAGTCTGCACAGGTCCTTCTAGCACGCTTCATGGGTCCAGTGATCTCTTACCTCTCTGAATACACTACCAATACTTATTCGAACATTTTTGCCTCCGATAAAGTCTGAGAGATTTTGTGCCTGTCATATAGTATGATGTGTTGTTTAAAAAAAAAAACAAACAAAAAAACCCCAAACCCTGTCATACCACTACAGTCTTCCACAGAGCTCCAGTACTCTACAACCAACATGTGCTTTAAAGGAAGTAACAACAGTAAATAAAGTAAGGTTACAATGTATAGCTACATCTCATGAACAGTTTAAGTAGATGTGAAACAAACATTAAATTTTGTTAAAGCTCTTCATAATGTTGTCAATAAAAGTTTCCAGTCTCTTGCAAATGTCTCAGAACTTGTTCTTCACTGTAATTCCTTATTACTTTGAAATACACTTTAGGAACAAAACGAGGGAAGACTGTTCCTTCAGAATTTAATTTTGATTTGTGTGAAAGTTTCCACAATTTGAAATTTGTCCTAGCTACATTTAAAGAATTTGTATTTACTCAAATTTAAAGACTAACAACTTCCTCCTATACAATTTCATAAAACTAACACATCTTATAAGATGAATTCATGTAGGAGAAATGTCTTGAGATGCTGCAAACAGAGACCATTGTTTGTTTTCTTAAATCAAGAGACATGCTTCAGACCCAAAATAAAGAACTAAATGGAAATTAATGAGAAGCAGTTCAAGAAAAGTCACACAATAATTATTATAGTATTTCCCAGAACAAGATCTCACCTGTTTTACGGTATTTAAAGTAAATAAAGAAAATTGCTTCCAATACTATCTAGAAAACCTAAGTATTTTGCAGTGTAGTTCTACTATAAAATTCAAACTGTGTCGTTGTAAGCTTTGTTTATAGCAGAAACGCTTGTTTCTTCTGCCACTGTACTGGTCACTTATACCTATCATAAACAAAAAGCCATCCAAGTTACACCTTTGTGTAACAAAAGAAATACATCCTTCTTTAATGATTGTCTTGCTCATTAGAAAGACAGCAACACTAACTAAAAGTGACACAATATGCTCTTAAATAAAGCAAAAATCAAACCATACCCAAGCAAAATTGTGACAAGTCAGTCAACTTAAATGACAGTTTCTACCTTTCTTCTTTGAATCTGCCCAAAATACTTCAAAACTTATAGCACTGAAGTTTTCGTTAAAATTACCTGAAGGGGCTCCAACCCATGCCAGACCAAGGACTCCATCATCAAAGTCACGGTCTGTAAACACATAGGCCAAGCAATAATCATCATGATTCTGCTCCGAGTTCAGTTCCAAAAACTTTTCCACACCAATGTTAGGAAATCTGAATGGATTGGAAGAGTCCTTTTCATCTACAGTTGTGTTAATCTAAAAGTAAATTGAAAGAAACTGTAAGACATGATTCATTTTCACTTGTAAATATCAAATATCAGCTAAGATCAGCTACCTCTGCTGTCAATACCTTATAATGTTAAATAATTTAATATGTTGCTACAGATTTATAGGCCTTCACAAATTACCATACTAATATTTGGAGAACTAAGTTCCACAATTAAGGAAGAATTGCATTTGTGCAATAAATTCCCAGTCTCTTATTTCTTTTTCCTTTTCATCAACAACCAGAAGTTGAAATTTATTATTTTAAATACATTTTAAAAGGAACTTTCAATCTGGATAATCATTATCTATTTTAGTATTAAAGTTCTTGGAGAACAACAGAGTCTGTTTGCCACAAAATCAACGCTGCACTCTAAAACAACAGTTGGTCTCATAAAAATTGCCTAGAGCTTAACAGAAGTAGTGGGCTTTTCACAATAAATGCTAAAATCAAACCAAATAAATGGGTCAGGGAACAGAGACATTCATTACAAAATTCCTAACAATAAGTTGTTACAAGAGAACAGCAACAGGCTTTGTTGAAACTAAACCCTCCAACCACTATCAGGGAAGCCAGAAGTATTTTCAATACAACTTACTCTTATTCGTTTCACCATGAAGCTGATGTTACGGATACCTGAGAAATCTGTTGACTGGTAAATTGTGTCAATTGCTTTAACATGGCTGGAGATCTGTCAAAACATGAAAGTAACTACAGTTCAAAGATCTACACACTACACTGTAGCTTATCTTAAACAGCAACAACTTCAAGGTCTACAGTTTTACAGGTACGATTATTGCACTATATGACACTTAACAGGACTTTTAAAATCAGTGATGGCAAATAATGGGAATAAATCATTGTATAACCTGATAACTGTATTGCCACCATGAACAGCAGAGTATTCTCTACTTTCCTTTTTTCTTCCCCAACATATTGCTATCAACTATTCAGATACCCGTGATACTGATTCCATTAATTGCTATGATAACACTCATATTCAAAGTACATTTATTTTAACAATTTGCTTTTTGCAGCATTTTTCTTTCATTTCCAATATAAGATAAATGTGGAAAAAATGGATCATTTAATTTTTCCAAGAGCACAAAGAAATCACTGAAGGTAACTTCAGAGCTTTGGAAAATGTTACTCAAATCAAATTATGTATGTACAGTATAAGTCAGATTTCCACTGGCATTAAACTTTAGACTTCAAGTATGTTAAAATGCTAGCTATATTTTTAGCAAATGATCAGAAAAAACCCCAACAACTTTTTCCAATTAATTGTATATTGATAAATTAAAAGCATCTGACATTGTTTACCACTGCCTTTTTAACCTTCCACTACATCAGACGCTACAAGGACAGATGTCAGTGGCATTAGCTCACAGTGTTTTGAACTAAGATTTCCAATGGAAGGCAATGCAAGTGTTAACACAGAGGCTTGGCAGGCTGTCGAACAGAACAGAACTCTTCAGGAAGTAGTATTTTTCTGAGTAAGAATAGAGGAAAGTCAGACTACAAGTCTTGATTAGAGTTTCTAAACAAACCACAGCTGTCATCATAATTTAAAATAAAGGGATTACAAATACCTGTGCAATTACAGCTTCCCTTGTTCCATAATGCTTGTAGAACAGATGATCAGTCTGAATATATAGCTGACATGTATTTTTTTCAGCCTGAGTAGCACGCTTTTTTCTTAAAACCTGTGGACTATTGTTTTTAGGCTCTTCAACAGGCTTCTACACACACATAGGAAACAAATATATTAATTGTGTAAACCTACGTGCTACCTTAAAAAATAACAATGAGATTTTCTAAACATACTCCAGTAATACAGATTTTCATTCTTTAACCCACAAAACTGTAAGACTCTTGAATGAAACTAAGTATGTTGTAGCCAATTTTTGAAGTATGCCATCTATTTTTAAATGATATCTCAGTCAAACCTTTCTGTGCATTTCGTTTTGCATTAGAAAAGGCAGACAGTATGAAATAGGTTTTTTTTCATTCATGTGATCTTTGGAATTTTTCTTTCATAATCCTTTCTAAAATGAACAGTTTGCACATTAGGAAAAAAAAACCCTACAACAGTGTCATGGGACTTAAAGGTACCCTCCCTAACACATATTATTTCACATTGTAACTCATCTGCCTCTGGAAACAGAAAATCATAAGCACTTCAGCATGGAATAAATGGTACCCTAAACACAAAGTTAAAACAATGCTCATTAGTCAGAGATGTATCTGCTAACACATTTGCCTTCACTGGTTCATTTCCCCCTCTCTCCATGAGGATTTACAAGTAAAATTTTGGGAAAGTGTTATTGTTACCAACACTGAACTGCATAACACTGTTGATAATTTCTTGAGTCACAAGGTAAATAAACTTTAAGCTGCTGCTTCTATTTAACAAGCCATATTGTGTAGTTTTGTTGGCATATACTTAACTGACAACACAAAACAATGCCAAAACTTGGAACAGCTCAGAACACAGCTAACAACTGAGCAACTCAATTTACTATTGGACGGTGTTGGAAAAAGGATCCAGTTTCATGGCAAGTTGTGCAAACCTGAAGGCAAAAAGCTGCAGGACCATAAACTGGTACAGAAGTCTCCCTTACACTTGCCTCCTTCCAATCTGTAGCATCCTGTAACCTCTTCAGTCTTTCAACGTGGCTATTACGATCCACTCATATCACTTAATTTATCACTGAAAGCGCTCAGATGTGTTACATTAATATAACTTGAAAATCCAAGTTACTACTTTTTAAGGACCAACACGTTACTTAAGAGATCAAGGGATCCTGAAACTCTTCCTTCTCAGCTGCAATAGAACATATTCCTCAACTCAAGCTTGATGTCTACATCCATCTAAAATTCCAATTGTTGAAAAATCTGAGGTCACGTAGGATTCATTAAGACTATGAGCTAGCACATCTGTGCTGTATAAGCAGAAGAACTTAGAAAATAGTGAGGAGAACTCAAGCAGTAATTCAAGTACCTCACAATGTCAAGGGATGATGACTGACCAAAAGTAAAAGGGACAACATCCAAGAAATAGGAAGTTAATTGCATAAATTTCTAATCAACATAATCCATTAGCCTGTATTATACCTCTGTTGGTGGTTCTTCTATACCAGTCATCTGGTACTTCTGCATTCTTTCAAATACTGAATGATCTGCACAACCTCCTTGTGGTCCATATTTATGTGGATATTCTAAAATGAAGAAAGCTAGGTTGAGTTTTCAAATTCCAAGTACCACTGCAAAATATGGCTGTCTCACCGCAATTTACTGTTTGTGTCCAATACTGCCCATGTGGTCTCAGCACTTTTTCCTTATAGATAGCAAAAGAAAATATGATGGGCAAATATCCTAAGAACAAGAACTATTATTTACACATATGTACAAATTAGCTTAAACAGCAGCCTTACATAAAATGAACTCACAATGGAAAATCATTGGAGATCAAGTACATGAATGAGTGATTTGATTAACAGTGGAGTGAAACACTGACTTTGCCATAACCAATATCAAACAAGAAGCACTGCTCACTGACTGTTGGGGTCCCGTTTACTATCACTAGATGGAACTTAAACGCAAAGTATTATAGATATGATCCTTCCCTTCTCCATCTCTACCACCTTTTTTATTTTTCCTCTCACTGTAATATCATTACCCACTATCCAATTTCACGCCATCAACCACTTCTCTGCAACAAAAGCACATTACACAATGGTGTGAGCAATGGACAATACTGCCTCACCATTAGCACACTGTCTATACAAATCCAGTGTAATGTTAAAGACCCCTGCAGGTGGCAACTGCTAAAATCCATAGCAATTAACCGGATATATGACTGCAGAGCACATTCTGCACCAGCACAAAAAGCTGTCACCACACTCTACTCATATTCTGCGGCATTGTGACAACTGACAGAATAGTACTAGAAATAAATGTTCTCAGTGCATTAGACAAAATAAGCAATCTTTCCTCTGCATCTTCTTTCCCAAAGAGGTTAGGAAATCTCTTAATACATTTTTAATACTAAGTGTCTGCAAATCAAACACGTATTTTTCACCTCAGAAGTAATCATCTAGTAATAAACACTTTAAAAACATGATAGGATAAAATGATAAGAAATTGAACATGAAATAGTCTGCAACAGCAATTGCCATGGTTTTGCATTTGCTGGAAAAGATAAATCCACCCTGGACAGGTTTGAATCTGCCCTGCTAAATGCAGGAAGCGGGTTATATAGGATAGTTCACTTTGACTTCCTTGGAAAAGCAGGCATGTTTCCACATACAAAATGTTCTCTTGATAAATGCTGCATTAGCCCCAAACTGTGAAGGCACTGTTGCCTCTTCATCTTTTGTGACTTATTTCCACCATCCCCTACAGCAAATCCATTTCTGGAGCTAAGCAGGAACCACATGGTGTCAGATGACCTGGACAGTTTTGACCCCCATCACAAAAGTCCGGGCCATGCTTTTCTGAAGCTTTTAAACGCTTTGAGAGTTACAGCCTTCTGCCAGCTCTCTGGGATCCAGAGCTTCTTGCTCTATCCCTAACACAATCCTGAGAATCTGTCAAAACACATTCCTTTACCAGGAAATTATTTCTCACAGTTAATGCAAAGGTGAGGAAAAACTAGAAGCGTACCTTTCCTCATGTCTATAAAGGAAAAATTTAATGACAGGGTCAGTTCTCAAACCAGAGACAGTCCTCAGGCAAAACAAATGCTTTCTCTTTCTTTTCTCGTACTGTCCAGTTTCCCATTTTCCACTTTCAATTTTGTACATCCTGACAGCATGTTAAAAAATAGTAAATTATAAATCTTAAAATGAACAACAACAAAAAACCCTCTTGTCATCTCATACTTCCTGACAAGAAAATCTTATTCTAAGTAGCTGACAGATTATTATTGTGATGCTTTAAAAAAAGGCACTATTTGCTGCAGAGATTCCTGATCACACGAGTTTTTTTTTTCTGCATGCCAGTAAGTAGTATGATCTGCTAAGCATTTAAGTTAACTGCTTGATGGATATCGGATTTAGGCATCTGGGACATTAAAGTTCCATTAAAAATTGAAATTCAGTTCTTCAACAGCCAAAGTGATCTGTCCAGTACTAGCACAAGCAATACAAACAAAACTCAAATTTCAAGAAGACACAAAAAATTATTACTATAGATTTCACTCTAAGCAGTCTGTCACACTGTGCTCCCATGACAACTGCCAAGTAGACCTTTCCTTCTTAATTGACAACCACTGTATTTTAAAAAAGAACAAAGAAACCAAATTCTCACTAATAGTTTGCAGTTCATTCAGTAGATTCAGCCATTTGCAAAAACTACAAAATATTTTACTGTCAGTTCTCAGTTCCATAGCTCTTCGAAGACCATAAAGTAAATTCAATCTTTTCCTGAAAGTCTGATATTGATCTCAGGAAATACCAAATTTGTGTTTTACAGTTCCAATGAAATACTGAATTTTAAAAAGAAGCTTCCAAAATATTTCAATGAAAAGAGCCATTTGCATCCTCCTAGCATTAAAACAGTTTGATCAAGAGTAGTTTAGAACCTAAAATTATTCAACTTGTGTTTCAAGTCATGAATAGAAGGCTGCTTTCCACTGGTCACCATATCCACTGTAACAGACAAAAGCTGCTTTATGAAGTTGACAATATAATCCCCATTTACAAAAACCCCTTTTGTTTCACTGCTGAATAAGAACTCATTGAGATGCTAATCATATGTTGCATTGTGATTTCTGAAAAGCAGTAAAAAGCATATAGTTTCAAAAGGCTGAAACATGTGTGACCAAAAAATATCCTAAATTAAAGCAAAGATGACTTCTTCCTCCCATCTCTTAGAAATGTAAGCATTCTTGTTGTTTTTGTCCTGTGTAAGATACTAATAGTTTGACTCTGTTTTACAAGTGTTAGCTTTAGATTAGAGCAAGAAAAACAGACTTGCATGCTTGTTTTTACTTTCAAAACTACACTGAAGCTTAGCTTTTTTTTTAGTTGTTAGGGGTTTTTTTGAGCTGCTGTTCGATGCAAAAAATAGGTCTATGAAAGGCAAAAAAAATTTAGTCTCAAAGGCATTATTCAGAAAGTGACAGAAGCAGTTGTACACTTCAGATATTTCAGACCCTGGAAATTCTGGAGACATCTAGAATACCAGCAAAAAAGTAAAAATTAACTCACACAATCAAAAGGCATGCACATCAGACTCTGCACTGACAGCAATCAACAGGAGTGGCACATTTTCAAATAGTGTTGGTTACACTTAGTTCCAAGAGTAGCTATTTTCAACTATGCTGAGCAAGCAGACATGTTCACTCATTAATTTGGAAGCCATATCATATTGTTGCTTTAATGTAGCTGGAATTGAGCCAGACAATTCCCTCTGATAATCTGAATTGTTTTTAACTGATGGTTTTGATCCAATAAATTCAAGAAGAAAAATGGTTTAAGTCAACATGCCATCAACTAAATAATTAAAACCTCACACACATATCCTGCTCCCATTCACTTTAGTAAGACAGTCACACAAACTAACCTCATCATTAGCCTCTTCCAGCTGTCAAGTGATTTGTTTATCCCTTCAACACAGATCACTTCTACAAAACTGCATTATTAACTTCCATCAAACTATCTGCTTCTTTAAGGTACAAGTCTATTTCTGCCATTAGTTGATAGCAGTGAAGAGTATTTTCAGTCATTCACTATTCACAGCATAGGGAACTGGGACATGAAACATCTTCTTGCTTGTCTAATCCCTTGGAAAATCAGGCAAATTACTGCCTTATGTCCATTTTACTTCTCTCCTCCCCCTCATTTCTACAAGAGGGTTAATAAAACCCTTTGTAAAGCAGACAGTGACTTCTTTACAGAGCAGGCTATGTAAGTGGTAGTCCAGTATTCCTGCTGCCAAGCAGTGAATTGAACTATTTGGTAAGATCTATAAAACAAATAATTTAGTAGTATATGCAAATCATTCACAGGAACATTGTCATAAAGTACGTATCTTATGGCTTCACAGCAGGTTTTTGCTATTTTTTTGGTTACTGCTACCCACTACTCATCATGGCAGCAAACCCTGTAATACTCCAACAGCAGCCAGCATGGCAAATCAACTTCTCAGACTTTCACCTGCAATGCTCTGTTGAGCTGAAAATTAAACACATGCTGCAGTTTCCCTTTGAGAATCAAAAGCAGCATATGGAACACTATCCTATAAAGTTACTCTATTCTCAAACATGGGTCTTGTAAGTACTAGGAAGATACACATTTAGTCAGAAAACAAGCATAGCTCTCAGTGTACATAAAACTCAGTAGCTGCATTCATTTAGAAGCTTTTGACAATTATGCAACTTTGATTTTGGGTTAATAGTATTTACAGAATGAGGTTAAGAGGAAGGAAATTCTAACACATTTAAAGACAGCACAAATACTTCCACTGAACGTAAAATATAGCTGTATTCCATAAGCTTTATTCAATTAGAAAAAGCAAAATTTGCTGAGTTTTCAGCAGAGAAGGATCATTTTTCTTCACTGCACTCATGCAAGAGAAGTAAGCAGAGTGTTATCCATTAAACCTGTGTTTTGCTTTTTCTTTCCACAATAGTGTCTCATTATGACAAACTCTGAAAGTGATTTCTACATGTATCATCGTAAGAGTGGTTAAAACCATTCATAGTTATCTAACTCTAGACTGTTTTGTTTTTTTTCATAAAAAGCATGTATCCATTTAGCAGAAATTATGCTGCTTAAGCCTGACTGCTAAGGATTTCTTAAAATGGCAGAGTAAGGAAGACTCACTTTGATTTGCTGTAATGACCATAACTGTATATGCATTGCTTCAGGACAGAATAATCCAATGTCATATGCAAGCCTAAGTATCATTTTATGCTTATAAACGGTTTGAGCTTCTGACATTTAATAATAATAAAAAATATATATATACTTAATCTGTAGCACAAAATGGATATACTCACTGATATCATCTTCATGATAAATGACAGAGTGGAATGGTAGAGTCTTGTCCTTAATATATCTCTCTGCAGGCTCAATATAAAATGTCCCACTGTGAGTTTGGATGAATCCCTCAAATTTTCCATCAATAACAGAACCATGGGTAAGACTTCCCTGCTCACCTGTTAGGGGAAAACATGCATTGGTATTTTTACACCTTTACATACCTTTCTAAAAGTTTTAAGTCCAGTGCAAGCTTCCAATTTAGCAATTTATGTGCTAATGATGTATATTTCTTTTTGCAGTTTAAAGCAGTCACTTAAAGACCATGGGACATAACCAACAGGTCTTCAGGAAACAGGTTCCTGTCAGAACTAAACAGACCGCATAAAAAAGGAGAGAGTAAGTCTTAATTCTTCATGTGCTTTTAAATTCCTTATTTCTTCTTTCTTTTTAATCAATGTTATCTTTTGTATTTACTGAAACTGAGTATGTTACCCTTAATGATGGCAGTTCTATGTTCCTTAAATTCCTTTTAAATGCATTGGACATCAATGAACAGTATTGTTCATAAGCTGAGCTGAACTTCAGGTTCTATGGATATGAAAATTATGAGATAAAATACTAATTTGTGTAAGTGTAACTTACATGAGAATAAAAGCAAAGTTTGAATGCATTCAGATCACCTAATCATACAGAAACTAGTTATCTGCATGTACTATTAAAAAAAATTCCTGTTTAAAATGACTGTGCTTTAACTCATTTTAACATATTGTACTTACCATAAATGTGTCCGGTGTAAATATGGGAAGTATCATAATCAATTACTTGGTTTGATATTTCTACCTTAAAGTCATCACTAAAAAGAGATGTATCTCTCTTCATTCGAAGGTTGAAGTGTCTGAAGTGAATAAAACAAGATGGCAAACTGACTTTGACCTTCAGTTAAGAGAACTAAACAAAATACTTCTAACCAACATTTTTGTGCAAGCAATTTGCAGACCTTGTAAAATTTATCTACAGAAAATGTTCGTACTGTACAAGAATTTTAGACCACAGCCCAGAACATTTTCTTAAGCAAGATTACTTAGAAGCTTTTGATACAAATGGCTAAATTTACAAGCCAAAAAAACAGGGTTAGACCTAAATGCATAAATCTAAAATGCTGACTTAAACTACACACTTGTTGCATTCCTCCAGGAGACACAGATATAACTACGAAGCACCTATTTTACTTCATAGCGCTGTGAAGTACAAGAGATAAAAACAACTCTCAAGTTATTTTACTTTAAATGCCAACATTTAAGCAGTGCAAATTAAATGTAGATGAGATAATTCCTGTTTTAAGTGAAATTGGGAAAAAAAAAAAAGATGGGCAACAACATTTAATAAAAAAAACCCAAACCAAACCAAAAAACAATTAACTGACCTTAAAACTGGTAGAGGTACATGCACAACATCAATAACTCTACTCCTTGAATGTTCATTTTAAAATTAGAACACTACATTCTTTGATGCAAGCCCTACCACTAATCTTTATGTGAAACACACTAAACTTTCTTTGTACAAACCTAGAAGTTTGGTTTAATGAAGTCAAGCAACGGAAGTGTTTTAAAATGCCTGACATCATGTGATTTCATACCTGTGACAACCATTAGCCTCCTTCAGAATTTCATTTAGTATTCTCTGAAATTTTGTATAAACACTTTGTGCAAATACAGATCAGTGAAACTGTTGAAACTTCAGTCGTTCCAATTTTACTCTGAGCTTTCTTCCTGCATTTTTCTTTCTGCGCAATCATGAAATTAAAGGAACATTACATTTATGCCACCAATTTGTAACACAAAATGTAACTCTGCTAAGTTGACTACACCTGTGTCAGTCTTCGTCTAAAAAATATTACCAGTTTCTCAGTATGCACAGTATACAGACAGAACTGATTTTTCTTAGTGAAAATTAGTATGCAGTTACTAACAGCAAAATAACAATCACAGTTAAGCACCACAGTGTATAACTGATTAAATTCAATTACATTTTTCCATATGCTTCAGCTGTAGTAAAAAGTATCTTCAGTCTTCGTTTGCACGTTAAATAATATGACACTACAGTTAGAAGTATTTTGAAACAACTGCATGTTATGATGCAAAATTCAGGATCAAAGGAAAAAGCCCTGCCTACACTGAAAACCTGGTAAGGGCTCTTGTGATTCATGCAACTATTCTGTAATGCAAACAGTATTATTTCACAATCAAACTATATTATTGTTGCACAGTATTAATAAAGCTTCAAAGCGAGTGTTCTCTGCTGATGCTTTAGAAGTATCTACTACAAGGTTATGAAATTCTGAGATGTGGCTAGTAGATGGGAAAGGTTAAACTTCAGCAGTCCCCTGTGACTTTTGGGCTTTGTGCCAAGCCAATCAGTGCTTGTACAATAGTTTTGGTATGGATGTATTTTATGAGGGTTGATTCTCCTGTAAAAATGAAGCAGTTCACTACAGATGAACTTGCGTATTGCAGTCAAACAACACACACCAGCTCACACTTACAGAGTGCTATTATCAGTGGTACTCAAAAGGGCAGGCTGAGCAGGCAGAATCACTCTGTGCTGGTTTAAGGC